>PYXC01001450.1:160000-170000 GCA_015244755.2 Tenualosa ilisha | reverse complement strand
CAGAGATGTTTCATTGCCAACAAGCCCAAACCTGACATGTTTACAAAGGCCATTTGAGATCAATAATGAGTTCTGCTTCAGTCATACCACACACACACACTGATCCACTGTACCACACACATGCTAATCTACTGTACCACACACAGTAAACACACACACACACACACAGGTTTGAGTCCAGGTGGATGAGGGGCTGAACAGGATGGTTTGATGCAAGCGTTTCTGAAGCGTTCTAACATGCTTATTAAGGGTTTGCTGTGGTCCTGCTGCAGGCCTGTGTGAGCAGGGCTACTTCTGTCAGGGTGGAGCAAGCAGCCCAGCCCCCCAGCCCACGGCCCCAGAGATGGCCCAGAACGGACCCTGCCCTGCGGGCCACTTCTGCCCCCGTGGCACTGTCTCACCTGTGCCCTGTCCCACGGGCACCATCCGCAACCTCACAGGTCAGTGGCCAACACACACACACACACACACACACACACAGGAGGACAGTCCCTCCAGCATCAAACCTGTGATTTCACACAGAGAGAGAGTCAAAGACAAAAGATAAACATCATGGGTGTGTCATGGGACAGTCTGAGAGTGTGTGTGAGCAATCCTGCTTCAAATGGTCCGTTTTGGGATCATACTGCATGATCGGTATCCATTCTGAAAGAGGGAGATTTTGAGCATCTGTGTTGTCATAGTTACACCCCTGTGTTGCCCCATGATGCCCTCTGATGCCCCCGTGATGTGTCCGCAGGCGGCGTGTCCATGGAAAGCTGCTTCTCCTGCCCCGGGGGTTACTACTGTGAGGGGGAGGGGCTTGACTCCCCCAGTGGAGCCTGTGACCCAGGGTTCTACTGCCCCTCTGACTCCGCCCCCACCAACCCCCACACATTCATCTGCATCAAGGTCAGACACCTCCACCTCCTCCTCTCCTCCTCCCCTCCACCTCTCCTCCACCTCCTCTCCTCCTCCCCTCCTCCTCCTCCCTCTATTCCACCTCTCCTCCTCCTCTCCTCCTTCTCCTCGCCCTCTCCTCCACCTCTCTTCCACTGGGAGTCTTTGAGACTCTTTGTCTCCCCTTTGTCACACCTTCTCTCTCTCCTCTCCTGTGGCTGAGAGATTCTCTCTCTCTCTCTCTCTCTCTCTCTCTCTCTCTCTGTGTAGGGTCACTTTTGCCCCCGTGGCTCTCCGATGCCCCTGCCGTGTCCGACGGGCCAGTACCAGCCCAACGTGGGCTCGGACTCCTGCATCCCCTGTCGCCCTGGATACTACTGTGAGGAGGCTGTGGAGGGGGACCCCTTACCCTGCCCCCCACACACCTACTGTCCTGCTGGTACACACACAAACACACACACAAACAAATGCAAATCTTCCCTGCCAGAATTCACATATTTCTGCTGCACGCACACACACACACACACTGCTGTTGCTGATCAAGAGTGACTTGTGTGTGTTGCAGCCACCATGGTTCCCCAGCCGTGTCCTGACGGCACTTTCACGCCCCCACACCAGCGGGGCTTAAGGGATGAGAGAGAGTGCCTGCCCTGCCCTCCAGGGAAATACTGCAGGTACACACGCACACACACACACACACACACACACACACACACACACACACACACACACACACCACACAAACACACACACACGCACGCATAGGCTCTCTCACACACACACATGCACACAAGAAAACACAATACAAATTTACAATGTAGTAATCATGTACTCATCATGTACTGCTATGTATAGAATGATGTCATCATGTAGTCATCATGTACTGCTATGTATAGGATGATGTCATCATATAGTCATCATGTACTGCTATGTATAGGATGATGTCATCATGTAGTCATCATGTACTGCTATGTATAGAATGATGTCATCATGTAGTCATCATGTACTGCTATGTATAGAATGATGTCATCATATAGTCATCATGTACTGCTATGTATAGAATGATGTCATCATATAGTCATCATGTACTGCTATGTAACGAGGGTTTGGAGCACAAGGGTTCTAGGTGCAGGCCAAATACATTTACCCCTTTAGTGCACTAAACAACTCATACAAGATCCCAAGGGTTTGGAGCACTAGGAGCATAAGTGACACTCTCAGAGTTTTACAGGAGACCTAAAACACACTTGGCATTGATTGTAATTACTGAATTGAAAACAACATATTTGTGCAATCTGTACTTTTACAGACATCAGGCTTCAATACAACTACAAAAAGCACATCACATATGGCTTTTGTGCAGCAACACTTTAGTAGTAGTACCTGATAGTAGTACTTTAACACTTTGGTACTTTAACACTTTAGTACCTGATAGTAGTACTTTAACACTTTGGTACTTTAACACTTTAGTACCTGATAGTAGTACTTTAACACTGTAGTGCTTTAACACTTTAGTGCTTTAACACTTTAGTACTTTAACACTTTGGTACTTTAACACTTTAGTACCTGATAGTAGTGCTTTAACACTTTAGTACTTTAACACTTTAGTACCTGATAGTAGTGCTTTAACACTTTAGTACTTTAACACTTTAGTACCTGATAGTAGTACTTTAACACTTTAAGACTTTAACACTTTAGTACCTGATAGTAGTACTTTAGTAGGGCCTAAGTGACACTGGAATAGAAACAAAGTAACATTTTCTTTATTTTATTATCATCATTGACATCATACTGGAACAACACATGTGTAGCATTTGTACCATACTCTGTACTCTAAATATTATAATATACCAAACAGTAGGGAAGTAGTATATTATAATATACCAAACAGCAGGGAAGTAGTATATTATAATATACCAAACAGCAGGGAAGTAGTATATTATAATATACCAAACAGTAGGGAAAAGTAAAGTTTGGGTGATGTTTTGGCTGAAAAGCTGGATCTTTAAAATATGGATTCTGTGAAGCCTAATCTCTCTCTAAGTATACATTGCTCAAAAATGTTGTTCTTAATCAAGTAATAACAATCAAATAAAAGTTTGTTTTAGCTCTTAAAAATTCTGAAAATGCCACTTGTGCTACAAACTCTGGATATAATGTAAGGGTTAGTTCTAATCTGTAGGGTGTATAATGTAGGGTTAGTTCTAATCTGTAGGGTGTATAATGTAGGGTTAGTTCTAATCTGTAGGGTGTATAATGTAGGGTTAGTTCTAATCTGTAGGGTGTATAATGTAGTCATCGTGTAGTAATGAGGTACTACTACCTGTATGGACGAATTATATTGGCCCCCGTGGAGTCAGAGGCTGATTGATGGATAAAAAGTGTGTGTGTGTGTGTGTGTGAATGCAGCGTATTCATTATTAGTATAAACAACCAAACGTATTGCAGGACGTGTGTGTGTGTGTGTGTGTGTGAATGCAGCGTATTCATTATTAGTATAAACAACCAAACGTATTGCAGGACGTGTGTGTGTGTGTGTGTGTGTGTGTGTGTGTATTCTATTATATATTTTAAAGCTATTACTCAACTGTGTGTGAATCATAATTATGTTTATGTCCTATCAGTGCTGATGCTGCTGTTTGTGTGTGTGTTTGTGTATGTGTGTGTGCGCGCGCTTGCATGCGTCCATGTGTGTGTGTATGTGTGTATGTGTATGTGTATGTGTGGGTGTGTGTGCTCCTGCTGCAGGGCGGGCCAGGTTAAAGGTGTGTGTGCAGCAGGGTATCTGTGTGTGTCAGGCAGCTCTGAGTTCACCCCTCAGGCAGTCCTGAACCCGGATGAGGTCAACGGAAGTGTGTGTGAGTGGCCCCTGCAGTGTGCTGGATCATGCCCAGCAGGTAACACACCTCCAGGCTTACACACTCTCTCTCACATGTAAACACACACACACACACACACTAACATTTAGAGGTATCTACACTGATATCTTGGGCACATTGTCCAGTGGTTGTGTAGCTAATTAGTCCCCTCCTTATATGGGGCTTATGCTCCTCAGTACCTTCTGTGTGTAAAAGGCATTTATTTTAGACACGCCAATAGAAAACATGTTTATAATAATGTGGTTGCACTGTGTGTGTTGCTATAGTGTGTGTGTGTGTGCGTGTATGATGTGTGCAAGTGTGTGTGTAAGTGTGTGTGTTTGTGTATGTGTATGATGTGTGCAAGTGTGTGTGTAGTGTGTGTGTAAGTGTGTGTGTAGTGTGTGTGTAAGTGTGTGTGTTTGTGATGTGTGTATGATGTGTGTAAGTTTGTGTGTATGATATGTGTAAGTGTATGTGTAGTGTGTGTGTGTTTGTGATGTGTTTATGATGTGTGTGTAGTGTGTGTGTGTAATTGTGTGTGATGTGTGTAAGTGTGTGTGTAGTTTGTGTATGTAAGTGTGTGTGTACTATGTGTGTAAGTGTGTGTAGTGTATGTGTGTAAGTTTGTGTGTGTGTGTGTGTGTGTGTGTGTGTGTGTAAAATGTGTGTAGGTGTGTGTGCGTGTGTAGTGTGTGTGTAAGTGTGTGTGTAGTGTGCATGTAGTGTGTGGTGTCTGGTGAGATATACAGTCTGTGCTAGTAGGTCTTCTCTGCATGCAGGGCAGTGAATATGTGTGTGTGTGTGTGTGTGTGTGTGTTTGTTGGCAGGTTTCTTCTGTGTGGAGGGTACTGATCACGCCCAGCCGTGCCCTGGAAACAGCGTCCGCAGCGCCCCTGGGGCCAGCGGTCTCAGCGACTGCCTGCCGTGTCCACCCACACACTGGTGCAAAGCGGGTGAACAAACACACACAAACAAACATGCAAACAAACATGCAAACAAATCTGAGCCCAGGAAGGGTTTATCTGAGGAATGTAAACACACACATACAACACACACATACAACACACACATACAACACACATCTACAAGACACACATACAACACACACATACAACACACATCTACAAGACACACATACAACACACATCTACAAAACACATCTATAACACACATTTACAACACATATACAACACACACATACAACACACATCTACAAGACACACATCTACAACACACATCTACAAGACACACATACAACACACATCTACAACATCTATGCTAATACCTACAATGCAAAATATTCCTTCATTCATAGCAATAATTAGCACTGCCCTTGGGCAAGCAACATTTCCTTAAGTAAACACACAGCACGCCATCAGACCTCAGGCTGACCTCTGACCTTTGTGCCCCCTCTCAGGCGATCCAGTCCTGTATGCCTGCCCAGAGGGGCACTACTGTGATGGCATTGCAGACTTTGAGTCCGGGAGCAGGCCTGGACCCAGAAAATGCCCCATTTTTACCTACAGAGATACGCCAGGGGCAGGAGGCAAAGGGGACTGCCACCCCTGCCCCCCTGGGACATTCTGCAACTCCACAGGTCGGCCACTAGGGGTGCCAGGGGGTTTTATGTGTGCTTTCTGTATGCATCAGGATATTTGAAAGGTCACAGTCAAAATATCAGACAACTAAACATTTTGTAAATCGTCATGACAGTCCCATCAGCTCAGGTGTTGCAGAAGTCTTGCAGGAAGAGCAAAGGCTCATCTGTACTGATGCAGAAGTCTTGCAGGAAGAGCAAAGGCTCATCTGTGGTGATGCAGAAGTCTTGCAGGAAGAGCAAAGGCTCATCTGTGGTGATGCAGAAGTCTTGCAGGAAGAGCAAAGGCTCATCTGTGGTGATGCAGAAGTCTTGCAGGAAGAGCAAAGGCTCATCTGCACTGATGCAGAAGTCTTGCAGGAAGAGCAAAGGCTCATCTGTGGTGATGCAGTAATTCAAGCAGTCTTCCACGGGTCAAAACAAACACAAAGATTTATTTTCTGAAGTGTTTTTCACCATCTAAGGCTGTCCATATTAATGAGACCGTCTGAGCTCTTTCTTACCACAGAACAAGAGCCTTGGTCTGCTCTCAACACTTGTTCTGCCCCTCCCAAAGAGCACTGTCTGGTTCAACACTGCTATATCAACACCAGTTATATCAACACCAGTCCCAAAGAGCACTGTCTGGTTCAACACTGCTATATCAACACCAGTCCCAAAGAGCCCTGTCTTGTTCAATACTGTTATATCAACACCAGCTCTCTCTCCACTTGTACGTCATCCAGCTGAAGTGCGTTTCTCAGCTCTGGGGGGTAACATGGCAGCAGGGCGCTCAAGTCTGTGTCTATCCCCAGGTCTCACTGACTACTCTGGGTCGCCCTGTCCAGCCGGGTTCTGGTGCAGTGGGTCAGGTCTGCCAATTCTGTGCCCTGCGGGCACGTTTGGGGCGCTGCCAGGAGCTGCTGATGCCACCCAGTGTACACCGTGTGCCCCTGGCACTTACTGTCCTGACCCCCGGACTACAGGAATGCCCAACACAGCGGGCATCCCCTGCCGAGCGGCTTTCCAGTGCCCACCAGGTGGGTACAGACATACGCACTACACACACACACAAGAGCTAACCCAATGAAGGGATGCACACACATACACATACACACCAGGGCTTACACACACACCTGCCCACCTGCTGAATGCATGTGGAATATGTGCTTTCAGCCACTTTGGGGGAAGGGGGGGGGGGGGGTATAGGCCACTATACCTACTGGACAATACATCTTTGGGGGGGTTTAGGCAACTATACTGGACAATACATCTTTGGGGGGGTTTAGGCAACTATACTGTACAATACATCTTTAATTGTGGTCTTCTCTGAAGGGATTACTAGCTGATCAGTCTCCTGCTTCGAAATCTAACATTGCAATCCTGCAACCCCCGACATTAACGACACGAAATGTTACAATTCTCAAAACTACTCGCAACAGTGTTGCCAACTTAGCGATTTGGCTGCTATATTTAGCACCGTTTCAGATGCTATATTTTTTCAAATTAGCAACTACTAACAAATTTAGAAAAAATTTGGATAAAACATTTTCATGCAAGTCAGTCTGTTTCGGCCAGTAAATGAGATGGAAAATACATGTAGTCTATATCTGCATACGCTCGGTTCAGGAAATGACAACAGCATCTGATCTGCTATGTGTCTAAATCGCTAAAGCCCCATAAAAGCAGTTGGCCTACTGATGATGGAGCTACCTCACCTCTGTATCACAACCCAAAAACAATAGTCTGTACAACAACATAGCTCTACTGAACATGTATTTCATACGTAGCATTGGAGAACCTGGCAAGTGAAGGGCCCTGTTTGGTGAGTTATTCCCATTTTTCCTGGTCACTTCCATGATGAAATGGCTCATCATGAGGTGAATGACGGCTCTCAGCGGCCTCTAGTGTAGATTCTGTGGTTCTTACACTTGCAGGACCTGACACACTGGGTCGAGGACATGAAACTGAAAGTAAATAACATCGAAAATGCATTTATTACCGGCTTGTCAGTCAACATCCAACATCCAATGATGCCTGACACCTGTCTCAAATAAGGCTGAATTAGGTCATTTGGCTGAATGAATTCCTGAGCTATTAATTGGAATGTCTCTCTCTCTCTCTCACACACACACACAAACACACACAAAATAAGATGTAGAGACCCACACACACATACACACACACACAAACACACACACCAACTTAATATATAAGTGTAGACGATAGATCTGACCTGATGTGTGGGGTGTACATACATTAGGCCTGCAATGCTGAAAAGCTTTTCTTACATTTGTGTTTGTGTGTGTGTGTGTGTGTGTTTGTGTGTGTGTGTGTGTGTGTGTGTGTGTGTGTGTGTGTGTGTGTGTGTGTGTGTGTGAGTCACTCAGGTTCGGTTCAGGAGATGGTGTGTGAAGCTGGCCACTACTGTGGCCCCCAGACAGGGGACCCCGCACCATGTCCCCCTGGATACACCTGCCCAGAGGGATCACACACATACACCTCAGCACAACAGAAGTAAGATTGTACACACACACACACACACACACACACACACACACACACACACACACAGTACAGCAGCAGTAAGATCATTCACACACACACAGCTTTGCACAGAAGCAGTACAGTCACACACACATACAGCATTGCAATGGTAACATTTGCACACACACACACACACACACACACACACACACAGCTCTCAGCACAACAGCTGATTGGCCTACAAACAAGGCTGTCATGGTCAAGTTATCAAGTCTGATAGCCGATGTAGAAGAAATTACTGTCTTTTTATTTGCATTGTGTTTATTTGTTTGTATTGTGTTTATTTGTTTGTATTATGTTTGTTTGTTTGTATTATGTTTGTTTGTTTTGTTTATTTGTTCGTTTTGTTTATTGTTTGTTGTGTTATGTGTTTGCAGGTGCTCCTTCCCTTTCTTCTGTCCGGTGGGCAGTGCTGCCAGGCTGTCTTGCCCTGCTGGCTTCATGCCCATCAACAGCACTGGCCCGCGGGCCTCTCTGGAGCACTGCTGTGTGCCCTGTGAGGCTGGCACCTACCGCCCAGAACACCCCTCCATCCTCCACTGCCAGCCCTGCCCAGCTGGGCACCACTGCCCCCCTGGTGAGGGTCCAGCCCAGCCCAACCCAGCGCCCAACCCACCCTCTAGTGCTTACCCAACACAGCACCACCCTCTAGTGTTTAGCCAACCCAGCACCACCCTCTAGTGCTTACCCAACACAGCACCACCCTCTAGTGTTTAGCCAACCCAGCACCACCCTCTAGTGCTTACCCAACACAGCATCACCCTCTAGTGCTTACCCAACACAGCGCCCAACCCACCCTCTAGTGCTTACCCAACCCAGCGCCCAACCCACCCTCTAGTGCTTACCCAACACAGCACCACCCTCTAGTGCTTACCCAACACAGCACCACCCTCTAGTGCTTACCCAACACAGCGCCACCCTCTAGTGCTTACCCAACCCAGTGCCCAACCCACCCTCTAGTGTTAACCCAACACAGTGCCACCTCCATCTGGTTTGTACCCTCCCAGTGCCACCATGACAAGCGTACAGACACACAGACTGAAATGCTCTTTCACATTTAGGGTTTAGGGTTTAGGGTTTAGGGGTGTTGTATCTCAGAGATGAGGAGCAGCACAACATACAGTATGACATACAATACAGACATACAGTCCAACCAGAACATCAGATAAAAAGACACACCTCCTCCAGCATCCCATACACATAGCACCTCCTCCTCCTCCTCCAGCATCCCATACACATAGCACCTCCTCCTCCTCCTCCTCCTCCTCCTCCTCCTCCAGCATCCCATACACATAGCACTTCCACCTCCTCCAGCATCCCATACACATAGCACCTCCTTCTCCTCCAGCATCCCATACACATAGCACCTCCTCCTCCCCCCTCCAGCATCCCATACACATAGCACCTCCTCCTCCTCCTCCTCCTCCTCCTCCAGTATCCCATACACATAGCACCTCCTCCTCCTCCTCCTCCTCCTCCAGTATCCCATACACATAGCACCTCCTCCGCCTCCAGTATCCCATACACATAGCACCTCCTTCTCCTCCAGCATCCCATACACATAGCACCTCCTCCTCCCCCTCCAGCATCCCATACACATAGCACCTCCTCCTCCTCCTCCTCCTCCTCCTCCAGTATCCCATACACATAGCACCTCCTCCTCCTCCTCCTCCTCCTCCAGTATCCCATACACATAGCACCTCCTCCGCCTCCAGTATCCCATACACATAGCACCTCCTCCGCCTCCAGTATCCCATACACATAGCACCTCCTCCTCCTCCAGCATCCCATACACATAGCACCTCCTCCTCCTCCAGCATCCCATACACATAGCACCTCCTCCTCCTCCAGCATCCCATACACATAGCACCTCCTCCTCCTCCAGCATCCCATACACATAGCACTTCCACCTCCTCCAGCATCCCATACACATAGCACCTCCTCCTCCTCCTCCTCCAGCATCCCATACACATACCACCTCCTCCATCATAAAAGCTGTGAGCTCTAATACTCTAAAACCTTGAAACTGCGATTTGCCATGTTGACTTTAGCGACGGCTTAAAACTGCTTGCAACAATTCCGTAAGCAATCCCAATTCCATAATCAATCTAAATTCCATAATCAATCCCAATTCCGT
>PYXC01001450.1:140000-145000 GCA_015244755.2 Tenualosa ilisha | reverse complement strand
AATACATTTCTCCTGGAAGTTCTTTCTTTAAAAATTTAAGGGAGGATCTTCCCTTGTGTGTGTGTGTGTGCGCGTGCATGTGTCTGTGTGTGTGTGCGTGTGTTTGTGTGTGTGTGTGTGTGTGTTTGTGTGTGTGTGTGTGTGTGTGTGTGTGCACGTGCGTGTGTATATGTGTCTGTGTGTGTCTGTGTGTGTGTGTGTGTGCGTGCGTGTGTCTGTGTGTGTGTGTGTGTGTGTGTGTAGGACACTCTTGAGCACATGGATCCTGAGAAGCTGAGGCAACTGAAGGAGATTGTGCAACTGAACAGCAAGCAGCCCAGTGGCCTGGAGGAGTGGGGGGGGCTCATCAGCAAAGACTCACTACAGGGTGTGTACAGTTACATTACATTACATTTAGGCATTTAGCAGACGCTTTTATCCAAAGCGACTTACAAAAGAGGATAACATTCAAGCTACAACACAATGAAAGAACTAACAAGGAGTGCATATTGCTAACATAGAATCTGCACTATTTTAAGTTGAAAGTGCAATAGTGTAACGCAGTGTAGAGAAATTAAATTATTAAGTGCATTCTCAAAAATTTACGCCAGGAGATATTCTTGGAAGAGCTGGGTCTTCATGAGTTTCTTGAAGGTGGAGAGGGTATCAGTTGATCTGGTAGCACTTGGGATGTCATTCCACCAGCGCGGAACCAGATATGAGAAGAGTCTGGATTGACCTGCACAAGGTGTTGGCCGTGCTAGAAAATGTTGCTTAGAGGAGCGTAGCGGTCGTCGGGTGACATAGGGCTTCAGAAGAGTATTCAGGTAGATGGGAGCAGAGCCATCATTCACCCTGTAGGCCACCATAAGTGCCTTGAATTTAATGTGAGCAGCCAAGGGTAACCAGTCAAGTTCAATGAACAGAGGTGTGACATGTGCCCTTTTTGGCTGGTTAAAGACCAGAGGTGCAGCTGCATTCTGGATGATCTGTAGTGGTCTGACCGCACAGGCTGGTAGGCCTGATAGGAGGACATTGCAGTAGTCAAGACGAGAGATAACCAGGGTCTGTACCAGGAGCTGGGTTGATGTTGGGTTAAGTACGGCCTGATCTTCCTTATGTTGAATAGGGAAAAACGGCACGACCGAACCACAGAGGCAACGTGATCTGCAAAGGTCAGTTGGTCATCGATCATGACACCTAGGTTTCTTGCCACTTTGGTGGGAGAAACAGACAGGGAGTCGATCTTGATACTGATGTCGTGATGTATGGCTTGTTTGGCTGGGAGGACCAGCAGTTCAGTTTTGGAGAGATTTAGTTGGAGGTGATGTCCTTTCATCCATGCAGATATATCAGAGAGACAGTCCGAGATCCGTGTTGACACCGTGGAGTCGTCAGGCGGAAAGGACAGATAGGGCTGGGTATCATCAGCATAGCAGTGGTAAGAGAAGCCATGGGAGTGGATGATTGAGCCCAGCGAGGTGATGTACAGGGCGAAGAGAAGGGGGCCCAGCACAGAACCTCGGGGTACTCCTGTGGTGAGTTGATGAAGTGCCGATGTCTGTCCTAGCCATGATACGTTGAACGACCGTCCAGTAAGATAGGACTTGAACCAGGAGTGCACTGTGCCATCAATGCCAATGTTGGTCAGCTTGTCCAGTAGGATGCTGTGGTTGACCGTGTCAAATGCTGCTGATAGGTCCTGCAGGATGAGCACTGAGGATTGACCTGTCGCTCTGGCCTCTTTTAATGCTTCCGTCACAGACAGAAGCGCCGTTTCAGTGGAGTGGCCACTTCTGAAACTGGATTGGTTGGAGTCGAGGAGGTTGTTCTGAGTGAGAAATCCTGTGACCTGTTTAAAGACAGCTCGTTCAATGGCTTTGGAAAGGAAGGGAAGAAGAGAGACAGGCCAGTAGTTCTCCACTTGAGTGGGAGCAAGGGATGGTTTTTTGAGCAGCGGTGTTACCTGGGCTTGTTTGAAGGCAGTGGGAAATGTACCACAAGTTAGTGAAGCATTGACCACATGTGTGGTTGCTGTCACAATTGTGGGGGTTATGGCCTGAAGAAGGGTTGTTGGGATAGGGTCCAGAAGACAAGAGGTAGGCCGGCTGTCTGTGAGAAGCTTAAACACCTCTGCCTCGGAGAGAGGAGTGAAAGAAGAAAAGGAAGCAGTTGGTTTAGAGAGGCTAGGAGAAGGAACCTCTGTGGATTGGTTTGAGAACTGACTACTAATAGCTGCAACTTTGTTAGTGAAGAATGCAGCAAAAGTGTCAGCTGTGAGGTTAGTTGGAGGAGGTGGAGGAGGTGGATTTAGTAAAGTTTTAAAGGTGGAAAAGAGTTTCTTGGTGTCTGTGGCGTTGTTAATCTTGTCGTGATAGAAAGCCTTTTTCGCAGCAGTGACACTGGATGAGAAGGAAGATAGTAGTACTCTGTGGCATCGTCAACCTCAAAAGAAGAGAAACTTCTAGACGGTGGTAGAGCAGACGCCACCAAGGAGGAAAAGTGAGTAGGAGATAGATTCCGGAGATTGCGACAGACAGAGACAGTGGGAGTAGGAGCAGATGGTTGCTGACAGAGGGAAACCTTGAACTGAATAAGCTAATGGTCAGATAGATGAAGAGGAGTAACTGTCTGTGAAGTAGCGGTGCATTTCCTGGTGAAAATGAGATCAAGTTCCTTACCGGCTTTGTGAGTCGGAGGGCTGTGAACCCGCTGTAGCTCAAAGGAGTCCATCAGAGATAGGAATTCTGCAGAACCTGGATTGTCTAAGTGGATGTTCATATCACCGAGAACAAGCATGGGACAGTCATGCTCAGGGATGGAAGAAAGCAGAGTGTCAAGTTCCTCAAGGAAATCACCCATTTGCCCTGGAGGACGATAGATAACACACAGATATATTTTGACCGGTGCCGTTACCAAGATGGCATGGTATTCAAAGGAGCTGTATGTGACAGATGGCACCAGTTGAGTATATTTCCATTTGTCTGATATTAACAGCTCCGTACCACCCCCTCTCCTGGATGGGCGTGAGGTGTTACTGTTACAGTTATTACTGTTATTACTGTTATTAGTGTGATTAGTGTTATTTATCAGCAAAGACTCACTACAGGGTGTGTACAGTTATTAGTGTGATTAGTGTTATTTATCAGCAAAGACTCACTACAGGGTGTGTACAGTTATTAGTGTTATTAGTGTGATTAGTGTGATTAGTGTTATTTATCAGCAAAGACTCACTACAGGGTGTGTACAGTTATTACTGTTATTACTGTTATTAGTGTGATTAGTGTGATTAGTGTGATTAGTGTTATTTATCAGCAAAGACTCACTACAGGGTGTGTACAGTTATTAGTGTTATTAGTGTTATTGCTAAAACAAGTATTGTTCATGTTATTTACACAAGGAAAGTCCTCATTTGTGTGTATGTGTGAGTGCATTCTTGTGTGCGTGTGCACGTGTGTGTGTGTGTGTGTGTGTGTGTCTTTAGTTATGGAGGCCCTACTGCAGTCTGTGGAGGTTCTGCTCTATCGGCTGTGTGGAGAAAGTTGGCATCACTTGGACACAGCTGCCCCAAGCCTCACACACACGCAACACACACCCTGCCACAGAGACATCCGGCAACTTCAGACAGGATACACACCAGTAGGCTACTACACACACACACACATACACACACACACACACACACACACACACACACCAGTAGGCTACTACACACACACACACACTGCTCCAGAGACAACCACCAACTGTAGACAGGATACACACCAGTAGGCCACTTCATACACACACACACACACACACACGCACCCACACACACACCAGATGGTTTGTTGTACTTGGAGTTTTGATAAAAGTGATTCCAGACTGGACAAAGTATGTTAGCAGCTGGAAAGAGCTGGAGGCCTGTGCATCTGCAACAATTCCTGAAGAATTTCTAGAACATTCATCATCTAATGCAAACTGACTCATTTTTGCACACATCACTGTAAACACTCACTCAAATATAATTGGCAAAGTAAACAGAAAGTTTCAAGTAAACTGTAAGGTAAACAGAAGCAGGGTTTGGAACTCAGTGTAGTCCATGATGTCACGGATCTAATAATAGTAATCAGTGTAGTCCATGATGTCACGGATGTAATAATAGTAATCAGTGTAGTCCATGAAGTCACGGATCTAAAGTAGATGAAAAAGAATGTAGTTTCATGACTTCTTAGTATTTCCAAAGTCTCACTACAGGGTGTCAGTATCCTCTGACTGACTCTGTGTTCACTGTGTAAAGAAAGCACATGCTAGTGTGTGGTAGAATGATTTGAGTTGAGCCAGACTGTCTGTGTTTTGGTGGTGTTTGCATGTATTGAGAGAAGTTTCTAGCATTTTGACATGCAGACTTAGTGTTTTGTTGACAAAATGTGCTTCTGATAAGGAAACTAACTCTTTGGCTAACTGTGTGATGTAGGTGTTTTGCTGTGTTAAGAGTTTAGAAAAACTATTTTAAGGAGAGGCTTTAGTAATGCTTGTTAGTGATCAAAAAAAGGAGTGTTTTTAAAAAAGTAGACATTGCATTGAGACAAATGTGAAAATGACTGACAAAAGCTGTCATGCTGGTGTTGTGATGTATGGTGTATTGTGATGTATTGTGATGTGTGCTTGCTATGTATGTATGGTGTGCTTTACTGGGAAGACCAGCAGCTCAGTTTTGGGGAGGATCAACTGGAGGTGATGTTCTATCATCCAAGGAGATGTGTCAGAAAGACAGTCAGAGATTCGTAGAGATTCAACACTGCATAGCAGTGATAGGAGAAGCCATGGGAGTGGACCCAGTGAGGTGGGATTCATACAGAAGGGGCCCCAAGGGAGCCTTGGGGCACCCCTGTGGTGAGGTGGTGTAGCACAGATGTTTGCCCATGACACATTGAACGATTGCCCAGTGAGAAAGGATTCAAACCAGGAGTGCACTCTGCCTTTGATGCACATGTCTGCAGTTTGTTCAGTAGGACACGGGGGTTGATCGGCCTTTGGTG
>PYXC01001450.1:127500-135000 GCA_015244755.2 Tenualosa ilisha | reverse complement strand
TTCTCCACTTGAGTGGGAGCGAGGGATGGTTTTTTGAGCAGCGGTGTTACCTGGGCTTGTTTGACAGTGGGAAATGTACCCTAGTTAGTGAAGCATTGACCACATGTGTGGTTGCTGTCACAATGGTGGGGGTTATGGCATGAGTGCAGGATGTGGGCCAGTTAGCCTGTGTCCTTGTTCATTTACATTTACATTTACATTTAGGCATTTAGCAGACGCTTTTATCCAAAGCGACTTACAAAAGAGGATAACATTCAAGCTACAACACAATGAGCTAAACAAAGAGTGCATATTGCTAACATAGAATCTGCGCTGTTTTAAGTTGAAAGTGCAATAGTGTAACACAATGTAGAGAAATTAAATTATTAAGTGCATTCTCAAAGTTTACGCCAGGAGATATTCTTGGAAGAGCTTAGTCTTCACGAGTTTCTTGAAGGTGGAGAGGGTATCAGTTGATCTGGTAGCACTTGGGAGGTCATTCCACCAGCGCGGAACCAGATATGAGAAGAATGAGAAGAACAGATATTGTTCATGCCATGGCCTATATCACTGCAGGGGGCATGGGTAAGTGTGTGTGTCCAATGTGGCTTTTCTGTAAGACATTGTGTTCTGTGAGGTGGTTAACTAATCTGCTGTTAATTATGCTGCAGAACACTTTGCCAAGGTTGCTGTTAACACAGATGCCCCTGTAGATGTAGAGGTCAAGCTTGTCACTATTCTTATATATGGGAGTGACAAGTCCTTCATTCCAAGAGTCAGGGAAATGGCCTACATGTAATATATGATTGAATAGTTTTAGAATGGCCAGTTTCAATTTTAGATCTGTATGTATAAGCATCTCATTCAGAATGTCATCTAAACCTCAAGCCTTTCTGGTCTGCAGTTTATGCAGCTTTGCGTCAAGCTCTTTTGAGGTTATCACCATTCTAAAGAGACAAGTCTGTCTCTCTACATCACCATTCTAAAGAGACAAGTCTGTCTCTCTACATCACCATTCTAAAGAGACAAGTCTGTCTCTCTACATCACCATTCTAAAGAGACAAGTCTGTCTCTCTACATCACCATTCTAAAGAGACAAGTCTGTCTCTCTACATCACCATTCTAAAGAGACAAGTCTGTCTCTCTACATCACCATTCTAAAGAGACAAGTCTGTCTCTCTACATCACCATTCTAAAGAGACAAGCCTGTCTCTCAACATCACCCTTCCAAAAGAGACAAGTCTGTCTCTAGTTGTCTTTGGGCTTTTGGTTTAGGGACTTCCTGTTGTCCCAGAATCAGTTTGAGTCGATTGATTCCTCTGTATTGTTGGGCTGGTTTTTATAAGTAGCTCTTTCTTTATTCCTACTGTGTGTTTGGACCTTGTAAGACACGTACTGAGCGTCCATCTTGGACCTTGTAAGACACGTACTGAGCGTCCATCTTGGACCTTGTAAGACACGTACTGAGCGTCCATCTTGGACCTTGTAAGACACGTACTGAGCGCGTCCATCTTGGACCTTGTAAGACACGTACTGAGCGCGTCCATCTTGGAACTTGTAAGACACGTACTGAGCGTCCATCTTGGACCTTGTAAGACACGTACTGAGCGTCCATCTTGGACCTTGTAAGACTCGTACTGAGCGTCCATCTTGGACCTTGTAAGACACGTACTGAGCGCGTCCATCTTGGTCGTCTGTGTGTTTGGACCTTGTAAGACACGTACTGAGTGCGTCCATCTTGGACCTTGTAAGACACGTACTGAGCGCGTCCATCTTGGACCTTGTAAGACACGTACTGAGCGTCCATCTTGGACCTTGTAAGACACGTACTGAGCGTCCATCTTGGACCTTGTAAGACTCGTACTGAGCGCGTCCATCTTGGACCTTGTAAGACATGTACTGAGCGCGTCCATCTTGGACCTTGTAAGACACGTACTGAGCGTCCATCTTGGACCTTGTAAGACACGTACTGAGCGCGTCCATCTTGGTCGTCTGTGTGTTTGGACCTTGTAAGACACGTACTGAGCGTCCATCTTGGACCTTGTAAGACACGTTACTGAGCGTCCATCTTGGACCTTGTAAGACACGTACTGAGCGCGTCCATCTTGGTCGTCTGTGTGTTTGGACCTTGTAAGACACGTACTGAGCGCGTCCATCTTGGACCTTGTAAGACACGTACTGAGCGCGTCCATCTTGGACCTTGTAAGACACGTACTGAGCGTCCATCTTGGACCTTGTAAAACACGTACTGTGCGCGTCCATCTTGGTCGTCTGTGTGTTTGGACCTTGTAAGACACCGACTGAGCGGCGTCCATCTTGGACCTTGTAAGACACGTACTGAGCGCGTCCATCTTGGACCTTGTAAGACACGTACTGAGCGCGTCCATCTTGGTCGTCTGTGTGTTTGGACCTTGTAAGACACGTACTGAGCGTCCATCTTGGACCTTGTAAGACTCGTACTGAGCGTCCATCTTGGACCTTGTAAGACACGTACTGAGCGCGTCCATCTTGGTCGTCTGTGTGTTTGGACCTTGTAAGACACGTACTGAGCGCGTCCATCTTGGACCTTGTAAGACACGTACTGAGCGTCCATCTTGGACCTTGTAAGACACGTACTGAGCGTCCATCTTGGACCTTGTAAGACTCGTACTGAGCGTCCATCTTGGACCTTGTAAGACACGTACTGAGCGCGTCCATCTTGGTCGTCTGTGTGTTTGGACCTTGTAAGACACGTACTGAGCGTCCATCTTGTAAGACACGTACTGAGCGCGTCCATCTTGGGCCTTGTAAGACACGTACTGAGCTCGTCCATCTTGGTCGTCTGTGTGTTTTGGACCTTGTAAGACACGTACTGAGCGCGTCCATCTTGGACCTTGTAAGACACGTACTGAGCGCGTCCATCTTGGACCTTGTAAGACACGTACTGAGCGTCCCATCTTGGACCTTGTAAGACACGTACTGAACGTCCATCTTGGACCCTTGTAAGACACGTACTGAGCGCGTCCATCTTGGTCGTCTGTGTGTTTGGACTTTGTAAGACACGTACTGAGCGTCCATCTTGGACCTTGTAAAACACGTACTGAGCGCGTCCATCTTGGTCGTCTGTGTGTTTGGACTTGTAAGAAACGTACTGAGCACGTCCATCTTGGACCTTGTAAGACACGTACTGAGCGCGTCCATCTTGGACCTTGTAAGACACGTACTGAGCGCGTCCATCTTGGACCTTGTAAGACACGTACTGAGCGTCCATCTTGGACCTTGTAAGACACGTACTGAGCGTCCATCTTGGACCTTGTAAGACTCATACTGAGCGTCCATCTTGGACCTTGTAAGACACGTACTGAGCGCGTCCATCTTGGTCGTCTGTGTGTTTGGACCTTGTAAGACACGTACTGAGCGCGTCCATCTTGGACCTTGTAAGACACGTACTGAGCGCGTCCATCTTGGACCTTGTAAGAGACGTACTGAGCGTCCATCTTGGACCTTGTAAGACACGTACTGAGCGTCCATCTGGACCTTGTAAGACTCGTACTGAGCGTCCATCTTGGACCTTGTAAGACACGTACTGAGCGCGTCCATCTTGGTCGTCTGTGTGTTTGGACCTTGTAAGACACGTACTGAGCGTCCATCTTGGACCTTGTAAGACACGTACTGAGCGTCCATCTTGGACCTTGTAAGACAACGTCCTGAGCGCGTCCATCTTGGTGGTCTGTGTGTTTGGGACCTTGTAAGACACGTACTGAAGCGCGTCCATCTTGGACCTTGTAAGACACGTACTGAGCACGTCCATCTTGGACCTTGTAAGACACGTACTGAGCGTCCATCTTGGACCTTGTAAGACACGTCCTGAGCGCGTCCATCTTGGTGGTCTGTGTGTTTGGACCTTGTAAGACACGTACTGAGCGCGTCCATCTTGGACCTTGTAAGACACGTACTGAGCGCGTCCATCTTGGTCGTCTGTGTGTTTGGACCTTGTAAGACACGTACTGAGCGTCCATCTTGGACCTTGTAAGACACGTACTGAGCGTCCATCTTGGACCTTGTAAGACACGTCCTGAGCGCGTCCATCTTGGTGGTCTGTGTGTTTGGACCTTGTAAGACACGTACTGAGCGCGTCCATCTTGGACCTTGTAAGACACGTACTGAGCACGTCCATCTTGGACCTTGTAAGACACGTACCGAGCGTCCATCTTGGACCTTGTAAGGCACGTACTGAGCGTCCATCTTGGACCTTGTAAGACACGTACTGAGCGCGTCCATCTTGGTCGTCTGTGTGTTTGGACCTTGTAAGACACGTACTGAGCGCGTCCATCTTGGTCGTCTGTGTGTTTGGACCTTGTAAGACACGTACTGAGCGCGTCCATCTTGGACCTTGTAAGACACGTACTGAGCGCGTCCATCTTGGACCTTGTAAGACACGTACTGAGCGTCCATCTTGGACCTTGTAAGACACGTACTGAGCGCGTCCATCTTGGACCTTGTAAGACACGTACTGAGCGCGTCCATCTTGGACCTTGTAAGACACGTACTGAGCGCGTCCATCTTGGTCGTCTGTGTGTTTGGACCTTGTAAGACACGTACTGAGCGTCCATCTAGGGTTAAGTGCCTTGCTCAAGGGCACAACTTAGGGTTAAGTTCCTTGCTCAAGGGCACAACTTAGGGTTAAGTGCCTTGCTCAAGGGCACAACTTAGGGTTAAGTGCCTTGCTCAAGGGCACAACGGTGGCAGCCAGGATTTGAACCCCCAGTTTCCAGGCTACTAGCATGTTAGTAACCACTGCACTACCACCACCGCCAACACACATTCTCCCTCTGCTCTTTGCATTCAGAGTCCAATCCACTGGTCAGATTTGATTTTCCTTTGTTTGTTTTAGTTGTGGGCAAATCTGAGATTTGGGCCAAATGATTGACTATTTTGTTGACCTGGTATACACTCAGGTTGATGCTGTCTTTGCTGGGTGGGTGGGACTTCCATAAGAAGCCATTCAACAGTGACTGTGGATCTGGGTGGGCTTCTGACCTCAGGGTCAGGGTCAGGGTCAGGGTCAGCGCTGTCTGCAGCTACAGTCGCCTCTACTGGCTTTGATTTTCTACTTTCTCTTTAGACTTTATCAGGGTGTTTGAAGCTTCTGTTCTGTTCAGATAGACTCTTATTGGACTATGGACTATCAGACAGGTGTCTGTGGCTTGACCGTGGCTGTCAAAGAGGTTGGGTCAGTTATGGCATAGTCCACTGGGTCAAAGAGGTTGGGTCAGTTATGGCATAGTCCACTGGGTCAAAGAGGTTGGGTCAGTTATGGCATAGTCCACTGGGCCAAAGAGGTCGGGTCAGTTATGGCATAGTCCACTGGGCCAAAGAGCTTGGGTCAGTTATGGCATAGTCCACTGGGCCAAAGAGGTTTGGGTCAGTTTTTGGAGTTTGGTCGTCTGTGTGTTTGGACCTTGTAAGACACGTACTGAGTGCGTCCATCTTGGACCTTGTAAGACACGTACTGAGCGCGTCCATCTTGGACCTTGTAAGACACGTACTGAGCGTCCATCTTGGACCTTGTAAGACACGTACTGAGCGTCCATCTTGGACCTTGTAAGACTCGTACTGAGCGCGTCCATCTTGGACCTTGTAAGACATGTACTGAGCGCGTCCATCTTGGACCTTGTAAGACACGTACTGAGCGTCCATCTTGGACCTTGTAAGACACGTACTTAGCGCGTCCATCTTGGTCGTCTGTGTGTTTGGACCTTGTAAGACACGTACTGAGCGTCCATCTTGGACCTTGTAAGACACGTACTGAGCGTCCATCTTGGGACCTTGTAAGACACGTACTGAGCGCGTCCATCTTGGTCGTCTGTGTGTTTGGACCTTGTAAGACACGTACTGAGCGCGTCCATCTTGGACCTTGTAAGACACGTACTGAGCGCGTCCATCCTTGGACCTTGTAAGACACGTACTGAACGTCCATCTTGGACCTTGTAAGACACGTACTGAGCGCGTCCATCTTGGTCGTCTGTGTGTTTGGACTTTGTAAGACACGTACTGAGCGTCCATCTTGGACCTTGTAAAACACGTACTGAGCGCGTCCATCTTGGTCGTCTGTGTGTTTGGACCTTGTAAGAAACGTACTGAGCGCGTCCATCTTGGACCTTGTAAGACACGTACTGAGCGCGTCCATCTTGGACCTTGTAAGACACGTACTGGAGCGCGTCCATCTTGGACCTTGTAAGACACGTACTGAGCGTCCATCTTGGACCTTGTAAGACACGTACTGAGCGTCCATCTTGGACCTTGTAAGACTCGTACTGAGCGTCCATCTTGGACCTTGTAAGAACACGTACTGAGCGCGTCCATCTTGGTCGTCTGTGTGTTTGGACCTTGTAAGACACGTACTGAGCGCGTCCATCTTGGACCTTGTAAGACACGTACTGAGCGCGTCCATCTTGGACCTTGTAAGAGACGTACTGAGCGTCCATCTTGGACCTTGTAAGACACGACTGAGCGTCCATCTTGGACCTTGTAAGACTCGTACTGAGCGTCCATCTTGGACCTTGTAAGACACGTACTGAGCGCGTCCATCTTGGTCGTCTGTGTGTTTGGACCTTGTAAGACACGTACTGAGCGTCCATCTTGGACCTTGTAAGACACGTACTGAGCGTCCATCTTGGACCTTGTAAGACACGTCCTGAGCGCGTCCATCTTGGTCGTCTGTGTGTTTGGACCTTGTAAGACACGTACTGAGCGCGTCCATCTTGGACCTTGTAAGACACGTACTGAGCACGTCCATCTTGGACCTTGTAAGACACGTACTGAGCGTCCATCTTGGACCTTGTAAGACACGTACTGAGCGTCCATCTTGGACCGTGTAAGACACGTACTGAGCGCGTCCATCTTGGTCGTCTGTTTTGGACCTTGTAAGACGTACTGAGCGTCCATCTTGTACCTTGTAAGACACGTACTGAGCGCGTCCATCTTGGTCGTCTGTGTGTTTGGACCTTGTAAGACACGTACTGAGCGCGTCCATCTTGGACCTTGTAAGACACGTACTGAGCGCGTCCATTCTTGGACCTTGTAAGACACGTACTGAGCGTCCATCTTGGACCTTGTAAGACACGTACTGAGCGCGTCCATCTTGGACCTTGTAAGACACGTACTGAGCGCGTCCATCTTGGACCTTGTAAGACACGTACTGAGCGCGTCCATCTTGGTCGTCTGTGTGTTTGGACCTTGTAAGACACGTACTGAGCGTCCATCTTGGACCTTGTAAGACACGTACTGAGCGCGTCCATCTTGGACCTTGTAAGACACGTACTGAGCGCGTCCATCTTGGACCTTGTAAGACACGTACTGAGCATCCATCTTGGACCTTGTAAGACACGTACTGAGCGTCCATCTTGGACCTTGTAAGACACGTACTGAGCGCGTCCATCTTGGTCGTCTGTGTGTTTGGACCTTGTAAGACACGTACTGAGCGTCCATCTTGGACCTTGTAAGACACGTACTGAGCGCGTCCATCTTGGTCGTCTGGTG
>PYXC01001450.1:117500-122500 GCA_015244755.2 Tenualosa ilisha | reverse complement strand
TTCTCCCTGTACATGTTACCGTTAGGATCTGTTATAAGGAAACATGGTATCACTTTCCACTCCTATGCTGATGATACCCAGCTTTACCTTTCTATGAAGCCTAATGACTATATGCCAATGACTAAACTTGATGCATGTCTCCTAGACATCAAAACCTGGATGACTAATAATTTCCTTTGTTTAAATTCTGATAAAACTGAAGTTTATGATGATTGGCCCTAAACAGCTGACCAACACTCTACCCATCACCAAAACTTACTCAGTGGCCTATCACTGTCATGTAATGCAAAGTTAAAGACCTTGGGGTAATTATTGACCAGGGCCTCTCTCTAAATAGTCATGTAAAACACATTTCAAAAACATCTTTTTTTCACCTACGAAATATTGCTAAGGTTAGAAAGTTCTTATCCTTTGAGGATGCTGAAAAATTAATACACGCATTTATTACTTCCAGGCTCGACTATTGCAATGCTCTGTTCTCTGGGTGTAGCAATACTTGCATCAAAAACCTACAACTAATACAAAATTCTGCGGCCCGAACTCTCACCAGGACTAAAAAATACGAACATATCTCTCCTATCCTTGCTTCCCTACATTGGCTCCCTATTAAAAGTCGAATTGATTTTAAAATACTCCTCCTAACCTACAAAGCCCTCAAGGGCGATGCACCAACATATATTAAAGACTTACTTGTCCCTTACCACCCTCCTAGAACCCTAAGATCCCAAAATGCTGGTCTCCTTGTAATCCCAAGAATATCAAAATCTACGATAGGAGGAAGAGCCTTTTGTTACCGTGCACCCCTCCTGTGGAATAATCTCCCCCCCCATATTCGACAAGCGGACACTCTCAATACCTTTAAGTCTAGACTTAAAACCTTCCTCTTTACTGTTTCCCATAGTTAGGGATGGTGCATGGCAAATCATCACTTCTCATGGGTCTTTTGGAAGGGACTGCCTCTGCTGTTGCCCCCAGTTGCGAGGCATGGCAGCCACTGACCATCCCTGCAGTGGTGCTGGTTTACCATGCATCATACCTTAGTTATGCTGCTATAGTCTAGCGCCGCCGCACAACCTTCATGTGTCATGCCGTACAACTCCCTCTCTCTCTCCTTCAGCTCTCTCTCAATATTTATATGTATATATATATATTTTATACACATGTATGTATGCCCAAATTACACATTTGCTTTCTGATGTGTGAGCCTGGCCTAATTCACTATTTTCCTCTGTCCACAATTATCTTTGCTGAGTGTCATCCCTGCCTCATTCTGGCGGACTCCTCTCACCCTCCCCTCCTGAGTGGACTACAACCAACACTACGGGAGGCCCATGTCAGGACCGACTCCCCATCACAGAGGACCTTCCTGGACGCCGATGCTGGGCCCGACTCCCCTTCCTGAGGCTTCGTGATTGACCCCCCCTCACAATGGCGCTGTCAAATGGACCCTTACTGTTACCCCCATGAACCATCTCACTCCTTCGAGTTTGTCACTATGCCTGGCCGCTGCTACATTGTCCAGCCATAATTCCTGATAACCACCTATAGACTGATTACCATGTAATGTAAAAGTGGGATAATACTCTATTATGAACTATTATGAACCTTAGCTAAACCATAGGCAACTTATAGTCTGTCATGGTTACTACTGATTGTAATTTTTCTCCATGACCCCTGGCAGTTGGGTTAGCCCCTTGAGTCGTGGATCTGCCCAAGGTTTCTTCCTAGATTAACTGAACATAAGGGAGTTTTTCCTTGCCCCTGTTGCTCTTGGGTGCTCCTTCTGTGAAGCGCCATGAGACAATACTATTGTAAAAGGCGCTGTATAAAAAAAACTGAATTGAATTGAATTGAATGGTGGGATACTGTTGGGATGGTGTTGGGATGGTGGGATGGTGTTGGGATGGTGTTGGGATGGTGGGATGGTGTTGGGATGGTGTTGGGATGGTGGGATGGTGTTGGGATGGTGGGATGGTGTTGGGATGGTGTTGGGATGGTGTTGGGATGGTGTTGGGATGGTGGGATGGTGTTGGGATGGTGTTACTGACAAGATAAAAGGTTGATTGGGGTTGGCTTCCTTTCTGTGGCACAAGCTGATGATTTTAGAACCCCCACCACATCTCTTGTCCAAGCACTCTTGGTTGATTTCTTCTGGGATCAATTACATTGTATTCCTCAGAGTGTGCTGTATCTCCCTAAGGGTGGACGAAGAGTCATCCATCTGTTCAGTAGGCTTTTCAATTGCAGTCTATCCAGCGGCTCCTCAATGGATCTGAAAACCCAACTTGGAGAGGGGTAGAGGGGTAGCCTGTGAATTCCTACACACTCTTTTGGACTCACATTTTGGACTGAATCATTGAATAGAAATTGACTTTTTTTATCGAAGATTGTTTAAAGTTTGGAGTTTGTTTAAGGTCCAAAGAATGCACAGTGCTCCATCCTTGCACTGGCTTTTGCGTGAGCCGCCTGTCCTTCAAGACTTGACATAACCAACGGTTCAGTTGCTTTTCACAAAAGACCTTCTCAAGCAAAAGTAACTACATTATGCCAAACATGTGGAAGGCTTAGCAGCTCAAGTAGGGTTGAAGTCTGTATATTATCAGGCAAATTTTAGAGAGTCTGAAGTATGTTTTAGCATCAAGAGAAAGTTGTTTGCTCAAAGATTAGTGGACTGGGTTAGTTCCAGATTCTGTCTGCTTCCTAAAATAGATGAAAGTGAAAGCTCATTTTGATTGTCCTCAGACCAAACTGTAATGGGTGTGATTGCAACTGGTGGTAAAGCTATGTACAAAATCTGTGTTAAAATACTGAACAAAAAATGCTTAATCTCAAGAACAGAGGCCTTAATCTCAAGAACAAGTACATGGTATTCATGTACATGGTATACATGGTATTCTGCCCACCAGATCTTTTCTAACTGTTCTGAATTCAGGAGTAAGAGCAGATTAGAGGGAAACAGTTTTTCATGTTTTTTGTATTTTTTTTGAAGTTCTCTTTTTTATTTTTTGGAGTGATTTGTTCAAGTATTTGGCAAATCATTTATTTTTGAAACACATGTTTATACTTGGTTTTAAATAACGTAAGAAGAGTTCAACAGCACAGTTGATCAGTTACATTTTGGCAATGCTGTTCACATCACTAGGAACGATAGTACTGAGGAGAGCAGGACTGTGATTCCAGTGTTGTGTAGAGCAGGACTGTGATTCCAATGTTGTGTAGAGCAGGACTGTGGTTCCAATGTTGTGTAGAGCAGGACTGTGGTTCCAATGTTGTGTAGAGCAGGACTGTGGTTCCAATGTTGTGTCTGTTCTTGAGAGACTTGTGAAGGCAAAAATACAAATGGAGTTTGGACAAATGAAGTCCATTAATGATGCTGATGCTTTTTAAATGTATTTGGTGCTACAATGAGGCTTTGTGCTCAGTGATTGGTGGAGAAGTAGTCCTCGCGTGCTCAGTGATTGGTGGAGAAGTAGTCCTCGCATGCTCAGTGATTGGTGGAGAAGTAGTCCTTGAGTGCTCAGTGATTGGTGGAGAAGCAATCTTTGTATGCTCAGTGATTGGTGGAGAAGTAGTCCTCGCATGCTCAGTGATTGGTGGAGAAGTAGTCCTCGCGTGCTCAGTGATTGGTGGAGAAGTAGTCCTCGCATGCTCAGTGATTGGTGGAGAAGTAGTCCTCGCATGCTCAGTGATTGGTGGAGAGGTAGTCTTTGTATGCTCAGTGATTGGTGGAGAAGTAGTCCTTGCGTGCTCAGTGATTGGTGGAGAAGTAGTCCTTGCGTGCTCAGTGATTGGTGGAGAAGTAGTCTTTGTATGCTCAGTGATTGGTGGAGAAGTAGTCCTTGCGTGCTCAGTGATTGGTGGAAAAAGTAGTCCTTCGTTTTGTTTATTATGATATTTTTATTTTTATTTACTTCTGTTTATGGACATAATGGCAGACAAGTAATCAGAATGTATTAGTAATATCTGTGCCTGAACAGACATTCATCCAGGCAGCCTATAGCAGGAATGCTCATACTGGGCCTAGTCTAGTAATGCCTGATCATGTGATTTGTGTTTTGTGTTTTGTGTGTGTTGTCACAAGAGGATGGCGGGGATGGGCATATCTGTGTGTGTGTGAGTGCAATGTGTGATGGTCCTTTTTTCACAGTAGGAATGTACTGGATAAACTACACACAATACTACATACAGTTCCTCCTGAGTTCTTGTTCACCTTTACTCCACGATTCAAGTGCTATTTTTACATCCGAACTGAATATTTACAAAATTAGAACCTCTTTTCTCTCTCTCTCTCTCAGTGTGTGCAGGCATCTCTTGAGGAAGCTGAAACCCAGAGGAGGACACCTCAAGTGGGTCTGCAGCAGCAGACGGTGGCCCAGAGGCTGGAGGAGATGAGAGAGAGGCTCTCGCGGGTCACACCGCAGACGACACACACACTACACCCACAGAAGACACACTCGGCTCAGCACAGACCCGGCCATGGGGCCCTGGGGACGGAGAACACACACACACACACATGTGACACTCTGGTACAGGAGCCCAAGTGTGACACCAGCCCCAGTGTCTCCCTGCAGAAACCCTCTAAGCCATCTGTGTGACCAGCACAGCAATGTCCAGCAGCTCACACACTCACTCACCTGTGTCACACTCACACCTGTCTCTAACAAACACCCATGTCACACACACACCTGTCTCACTCACACCTGTCAAACACACACCTGTCTCACTCACACCTGTCAAACACACACCTGTCTCACTCACACCTGTCTCTAACATACACCTATGTCACACACACACCTGTCTCACACAAACACCTGTCTCTAAGACACACCCATCTCTAACAAACACCTGTCTCTGACACACACTTTTGTCAAACACACCCCTGTCTCACACACACACACATCTGTCTGACACATACCTGTCTCTAATACACACATAACCTGTCTGAAACACAGAAAGAACCTTCAGACAGCATAGACCATGCAATCACAATCACTAACGCA
>PYXC01001450.1:107500-112500 GCA_015244755.2 Tenualosa ilisha | reverse complement strand
GATCTCAAAAATAAATCCTTGACAAACTGAATACATTTCAACCCTGGCAGATTTCACCTAATTTCAGAGCTGCCTCATCCGTATGAACAAGCTGTAATCTCATTGTAATCTTGAAATCCCTCCAAATCCGCTGCAATCTGCCGACCGCCGAACTCTGACAGCGCTGCGCTGTGCTCCCTTGTCATTTGTGCGTCAGCAAACACACACACTCACACACACACGCCTGACTGGGCACAGCTGCCCAAGGGGTCCATCTACTGTACTGTTAACTTGTTTACTTTTAAGAAACAGAACTAGCGCCCAGCAGACTGAACCCATCTGGTCTAGTCTAGTCCCTAGCAGCCTGAACCTGTCTGGTCTGGTCTAGTCCCTAGCAGCCTGAACCTGTCTGGTCTGGTCTAGCGCCCAACAGCCTAAACCTGTCTGGTTTGGTCTAGTCTAGTCCCTCGCAGCCTGGACCCGTCTGGTCTGGTCCCCAGCAGCCTGAACCTGAGCCGGAGCTGTCTGGTCAGGTCTGCTCTAGGTCTAGGTTGCTAGGTTATACAAGCACATTCATGGCTGATCTTAGGAGGTGGCTGTTGTTATGGAGAACACTCCTACCAAAAAGGCCACAGTGAGAGAGAGAGAGAGAGGGAGAGGGGGGGAGAGGGAGAGGGAGAGAGGGAGAGAGGGAGAGGGGAAGAGAGAGAGAGAAAGAGAGACAGGGAGAGAGAGACAGTGGGAAGCAGGGGGCTGTTGTATTGGGAGAATACTATTTAAAGGGTAAGTTACACATAAAGTCCTGTTTTCTAATCGTCTATTATAAAATACAATGGTTAAGACTTTAACATTCTCGTTAAAATTTTGATGAATGCTTCTGTTTAGAGAATTTTCAGTTGTTGAGGTAGAACCCCCCCACCTACAGAATGGCCACATAGGTGCACTGCTGCAGTCTTTCCTAAAACACATGAACTGTCTGTCTTCATGGTCTGTAAGGTTCACTGACACAAAGATCACTGCAAAGTGAGGCTTCCGACAGGGTTTTGACCATCCGTTCTCACCTGGGGACATATGAGCCCATCACCCCGTATGTGAACTTCCACCTAAGAGTCTAAAGAACATAAGCAAGCTGATAATACAAGCTGATGGAACTCACACTTTGCGATGATTTTTGTGTCAGAGTATCAGTGATCATATCTGATCACGCAGTGCATTTCACGCCTTTACAAACTAAAGTTTAATGTGTTTCAGGAAACACTGCAGCAGTGCACCTATGCGGTTCTCTGAACAGAAGCAAAATTTGAATCTTAACCATTGTATTCCATCATAAACAATCAGAAAACAAGGCTTTGAGTGTAAAAAAAGAACTTGTCCTTTAACCATGTGATTGACAGAGTTGTTGAGGTTTGGCCAGGAGAGGGGGCAGACCTCACACACAGGACAGACAGACAAGTGAGATACAGTCATGTGATCATGCATGGTCAACAGGCTGCAGACTCTTTCAGCTGGACCCAGATGCTTTTAGCCTGAGCACCCCCAACTGGATACAGCTGAAGCAGAGGGAGAGAAGGGTGTTTACACACAAGATCCTTCTGGGTCAGAGAAGCTGTTTACTGGAATACAGTCCACACAAACACAAACACACACACACACACACACACACACACACACACACACACACACAGTGTTTGCTCTCCAGCTGCCCACACACCCCAGGACATGGCTCTCTGTCTTCTTCCTTCAGTGGTCAGTGAACCTGTCCTGACCCTGTCCTGACCCTGTCCTGACCCTGTCCTGACCCTGTGCCTGTAGGAAAGGTCATCTGCCCATCTGATGAAGAAATGGCCCCAGAACAGAGCAGTGTGTCTCACAGCTGCCTGCTTTCAAGGGCCCTGGATCGTCTGTGTGTCCCAACACTCACTTCCTATTGGACTCAATGCCAAGTATCTCTCTCTCTCTCTCACACACACTCACACACACACACAGGGTTCTTTTGATCGCCGGGCACTTCAAGGCAGTCTGGTGCGATTAGAGCCACTGAAGCCTTTTGCTGTGGGTAGGAAAAAGAATGAAAAAATGTAGTACAACATAGATGGAATAAAGAGCTGGCAGTAAACAATAACTGAACAGAGGCTTTGGATCTCAAACAACAGGGCTATGGGTTGAAATGCTCTAGAATGTTCCTTTAAATTTCTCTTCATGAGTCCTGTGAGTTTGGTTTGAGCTGGTTTTAGTTGGTGTCTAAAATGAGCTTTTGCTCACAAGTTAGTTTTACACACACACACACACACACTCACATAAACATAAATACACACACACACACACACACACACACACACAGGGAAGCCAAGAGAGCTTGGGAGAATCTGTGCTGGCTCCAGCTGTGTGTGTGTTCCTCTCGCTCAGGGGATTGTCACCCAACATGGAAACAAACACAAGAAGGTACTAGATGCTTCTCTTTCCACTCGTGGTATTCCTGATGAATGCCCTTCTCAGGGGAGAGCACACACACACACATGCACACACACACACAGACACACGCGCAAACACACACACACATACATACATACACACCCACGCACACAGATTTGTCATGACTGTAGTGATTCAGACAGCTTTCTAGAGTAAATATAGAATGCATTACATGCACTATTTCTTCAGCAATCAGTGGAAATGTGTGTGTGTGTGTGTGTGTTTTGCCTTCGTGTCAGCATCACTGGCTTTGAAAAGTAATGTTGCTCTAGTGTATAGAAACTGAGCTTTTAATGTGGGGGACATTAGCTGCACTGAGATATATTAGAGACAGTCTAAAGTTCCTCTAGAGCTGGACTGTCTATAGAGATGTGTGTGTGTGTGTGTGTGTGTACCATCCATACATGCTGGACTGTTTAGACAGAGATGTGTGTGTATGTGTGTGTATGTGTGTGTGTGTGTGCTATAACATCCATACATGCTGGCCATAAGGCTGTGGGTGGGTCGCAGTGGGAGGCGGGGCTATAGTGTACTCAGTGTGGATTTGTGGGAAAATGGTACATCTGCACTGAACCGCTCTAATCCACTCTAAGTAAAGGCTTTATCCTCCAAGCAACGCATTCAGAGATTTCATCCAGAGCTGCAGATCCAGATAGCCTCCCTCAAGATCACCGCTTTCTGTGGCCTGGTTTGGGGGGGCCATGCCTGCGCTCTCTGCAGGGCTCAGTCTCTGAGATCGCAGCTTTCTGTGGCCTGGTTTGGGGGGGCCATGCCTGCGCTCTCTGCAGGGCTCAGTCTCTGAGATCGCTGCTTCCTGTGGCCTGGTTTGGGGGGCCATGCCTGCGCTCTCTGCAGGGCTCAGTCTCTGAGATCGCTGCTTCCTGTGGCCTGGTTTGGGGGGCCATGCCTGCGCTCTCTGCAGGGCTCAGTCTCTGAGATCGCTGCTTCCTGTGGCCTGGTTTGGGGGGGGCATGTCTGCGCTCTCTGCAGGGTTCGCTTGCTGACGAGGGCCTGAAACACCACTGGAGCTTCTGTTTGTTGTCAGCAGGTCTCTCACGGTCAGTATGCTTGCGTGTTTAGCTCACACTTGACTGTACACTATTTGTGTATATGCTTTCATGTTTATATGCTAAGTTTAGTATGGTCCCATGTTTAGTATGCTATGCGTAGTATAAATGTTTAGTATGGTCCCAGGTTTAATATGCTGTGTTAAGTATGGATGTTTAGTATAGATGATTAGTGTGTCTGTTTAGTGTGGTGTCTCACGCTCGGATTCTGCACATGCTCAGTCTGTGCAAGCTATCATTCTGCATCACTGTTGCTATGGTTTCCCTTTCTCTTGTTTCGGCCAGTCACCAGGCCTGTCACTTTACTGTGTTTGCCTCTTACTCGTCTCCCACTCTGTGCACTCTCTCTTTTCCTCTCTCCCTCCATCTTCCCTCTCTCCTTCGTCTCTCTCTTTCTCTCCTTCCCTCTGTGCGTTTCTCGCTCTCTGAATCTCAGTCCTGTGCTCCATTCGTTAACTAAAACAGCACTGAGTGCCCTGCAGTCACAGCTGATAGCATCTCGGCAGACCCGCCCCCCCTGTTACAGGCACACTAATGCAGACCTCTCCCGCTCTGCACTCAAGGCTAAAGGTCACGCACACCGACTGAATCTACGCTCAAAATAACACAGGGGATAAAATCTAGATCAAATTTATCCCAAGCAACTTACAAAAAGAGGATAAACAACCAAGATACAGCAGAATTAAAAACTAAGAGTGCAATTCTAACATGAAACTAAGTACGAGTGCATAGTGAGGTGTTGGCTGTGCTAGATAACGTTCCTTAGAGGAGTGAAGTGGCCAGAGGGTGACGGGGCTTTAAGAGAGTACTAAGGTAGATGGGAGCAGATCCATCAATCACCCTGTAGACCAACATTAGTGCACACACACTCTAAAGAGCAGCACAGAAACACACACACTCTACAGAGCACAGAAACACACACACTAAGGGTGGCACAGAGTTATTATTTAAATCTGTTTTGCTAGTAAGTAGACAGGGATTGGTTGCATTGATTTATCCAGTGCAAAGCCCAGTGGACAGAAGTGTGTTGTGTTGTGAGGGAGTGGCTAGTGGCTAGCTGGGCCAGTCTTTCCACGCCCATCAGATCACGGCTCAGCCCACAGTGGCACAGAGTGGCGCAGACCAGCTGGGCCAGTTTCACTGCACACTGTTGCTGAGCCTGTGTAATCCAACGCAGATTAACAATCTGAGGCAAACCCACTCGGCAGCAGGGCCAGATCAGAGCCACAAAGGCGGACAAACCAAGAGACTGACCAGCGCTGCATTAAAGACAGATCAGCGCTACATCAGGGCCAGACCAGCGCTACATCAGGGCCAGACCAGCGCTACATCAGGGCCACACCAGTGCTGCATCAGGGCCAGACCAGCGCTACATCAGGGCCAGACCAGCGCTACATCAGGGCCAGACCAGCGCTACATCAGGGCCACACCAGCGCTACATCAGGGCCAGACCAGCGCTACATCAGAGATGGACCAGCTCTA
>PYXC01001450.1:100000-105000 GCA_015244755.2 Tenualosa ilisha | reverse complement strand
TTTCATAATTTGCTGTGGATAAACTCCACAAACGAAAGAGACAATAAAGAGAACATTTAGCATTTAGATTACAAGAAATAATTGCAGAAATGCAAAACCATGATTTGAATTGCCATCTAGAACATTCATGAAAACATTTATAGCCATTTAAGAACATTCATGTAGACATTTCTAGCCATATAAGTTCTTTGGAACGTGACTAACAGCAGGGTGAGTGTTTATGCATATCATCCTGTGGTATGCATATCATCTCCGGTGGAGATTATTATTATTATTATTATTATTATTATTATTATTATTGTTGTTGTTGTTGTTTAATTGTACTTATTCCTCAACCTGTTCCACAAAAACGTCATGCAATCACGGTCAACCGCACAGGAAGAAGAAACAAGTTGTTCTACAAATTGTTACACAAACTTACTAATAAGTCAGTGTGTGTTTCTGGAGGTGACGGAAACATAAAGCTGAAGTGCGGGTGCTTCACTCAGCTCTTTCTTGCGTTCCTGTTGTTTCTGTTTGCTCGAGAGCGGGAAGCGTGTTGACGATGGTGTGCTCTAGTGACCGCTGAGGCGATGCGTTTAACGAGATGAACTCAGATCTGGAGCTGAGCGTAGAAGAGTAATTGGGAGTGACGCGCATGCGCTGTGTGGAAAACATGCCAAGATTGCCTAGTGGCTGCTTACGGAGAAAACAAAGGCGAGAACAGAAAGTGCGCACACCGAGATTACTCCGAGGCTTTCTCCATGTGGATCAGTGAAATCAGCCACTCTTTTTAACACACACTAGCGCACATCCGTCTTGGGGCGCTGATTTGTTTGTTTTTGACTTGTGGCTTTTTAAGACTTATTCTTTCTTTCTTTTCCAAACGCCGGAGCGGATTGAAAGGGCGCTTGAATCCACAGGTTTCCATGTCTGTGTGAAGAAACCCGTGGATTTACCATGGAAACACCATGCAGTCCGAGCGCCTGAGGAACTGGAGGCGGATAGAATAGCAGCCACTGAGCACTGGATCTTTGCCGATTCGCATTAATAGATACTCTTCCGGTATTTTTGTTTTCAGTCATATCATTGCAACTCCTCTGAGAATATTAATTTTGGTCTGAAACGAGGGAAGACTGTTGCTCTGAGTTTGCACACATTTGAGTAATCAAGCAGTGAGCTGGTTCTCTGAGCTAGTTGACTGAAAATGAAACATTCCTCGCTTTTTACGGAGCGACATTTTATATCTTATTGAACTAGCGAGGCGCTGTCCGCGGTGCTGAAATACATGTCGCGTCGTCTTTGCCAAAAGTCTTTAATAATAAGCCGCTGCATTAAACTGTGCTTGACCCAATGATTCCGATATTTAACCGGTTTTAGTGACGATGCTTTGATATGTATTTAATTTGATACACATTTCCTCTTTTTGTGACAGGGAGGCCCTATCCAAGACTCCACCCTCTCACCTGAGCGCCGAGTATGAGAACTCTCACGAGGGCTCTGTTGCTTTCTCTCTTACCTTTAATACTCTCAGGTAAGTGTCCGAGCGGTGGGGAGCTACTCGTTTTGTGCGAAAGTGGCACTTCAATCAAATGTCAGTCAATTTGTCATTTGAAAACTTACCTAGGAGTGAAAGATCTATTATCTTCCAGATCTTGACAAAGCAAACTACACCTCCTGTGTCGCTCTTTGTATGGCAGTAATTACAGAGCCATACCAAGTCTGATTAAAGTTTACACGTGTAGCAGGTTTGAGTAAGTCCTTACTGTATGTGGTTATTAATTACTCAAAATATCTCTCCTGTAGAGATACGATAACATTTCTAACTCTGCTTTGACAGTAGAGATGATCATGCCTGGGGAACTTTTTGGTATGAGTGCTTTAGGGCTTCACACGTCACCATTCCTTTCCCATTTGACTATTTGTGTTAGCAAAAACAATTTTATGAACTGTGAACCTATATAGTCAGAAGGTATTGCAATGCATCTCGGTAGCTTCTCCCTCAAATAAACACATTCAGTGCTTACCCTGGCCCAGTTAGAATACTGTGCGTCATATGTAGTCTAAAGCCCTCCCTCCCCAAAAGCAGTCCAGTGCTTACCCTGGCCCAGTTAGAATACTGTGCGTCATATGTAGTCTAAAGCCCTCCCTCCCCAAAAGCAGTCCAGTGCTTACCCTGGCCCAGTTAGAATACTGTCCGTCATATGTAGTCTAAAGCCCTCCCTCCCCAAAAGCAGTCCAGTGCTTACCCTGGCCCAGTTAGAATACTGTCCGTCATATGTAGTCTAAAGCCCTCCCTCCCCAAAAGCAGTCCAGTGCTTACCCTGGCCCAGTTAGAATACTGTCCGTCATATGTAGTCTAAAGCCCTCCCTCCCCAAAAGCAGTCCAGTGCTTACCCTGGCCCAGTTAGAATACTGTGCGTCATATGTAGTCTAAAGCCCTCCCTCCCCAAAAGCAGTCCAGTGCTTACCCTGGCCCAGTTAGAATACTGTCGTCATATGTAGTCTAAAGCCCTCCCTCCCCAAAAGCAGTCCAGTGCTTACCCTGGCCCAGTTAGAATACTGTGCGTCATATGTAGTCTAAAGCCCTCCCTCCCCAAAAGCAGTCCAGTGCTTACCCTGGCCCAGTTAGAATACTGTCCGTCATATGTAGTCTAAAGCCCTCCCTCCCCAAAAGCAGTCCATATGGTTAGTTTGTGCTCCCATCCTGGCCCTCAGAGTGGCCATGTGATTGATGTTGACAGCTGGGCCCTGAGGCGGTGGCTTACATAAGATGGTCACACTATGTTTTCAGCCACACAAAGGGTGTGTGTACAGTAGCCAGTTTCCGAGGGACGGGAGGCGAGGCGAGGCTGCAGTGTGTGTGTGTGTGTCGGTCAGAGCTGCTCTGCTCTGTGTTTGATCTTCCACATGGCTGCGTGCTGGGATTTACGCCCCCAATCTCTCTGGAAGCACTGCATGGACCAGACAAGACCAGCAGCCGAGAGTGACAGGGCAAACGGTGGTGTGGGACAGAGCAGGGCAGCGGTGTGGGGCAGAACAGATCAGTGGGGCAGGGCAGGGCAGCGGTGTGGGGCAGAACAGATCAGTGGGGCAGGGCAGGGCAGCGGTGTGGGGCAGAACAGATCAGTGGGGCTTTTGACCTAGTTAAAGCACCTTAAGGTGCACCTCTGTCCCTCACACACACACACTTTTGACCAAGTTAAAGTACCTTAAGGTGCACCTCTCTCCCACACACACTTTTGACCCAGTTAAAGTACCTTAAGGTGCACCTCTCTCCCACACACACTTTTGACCCAGTTAAAGCACCTTAAGGTGCACCTCTGTCCCTCACACACACACACTTTTGACCAAGTTAAAGTACCTTAAGGTGCACCTCTCTCTCTCTCACACACACACACTTTTGACCAAGTTAAAGCACCTTAAGGTGTACCTCTCCCTCACACACACTTTTGACCAAGTTAAAGCACCTTAAGGTGCACTTCTCTCTCACACACACTTTTGACCCAGTTAAAGCACCCTAAGGTGCACCTCTGTCCCTCACACACTTTTTCCATGGCTTATCTCCCTCTCTGTCTCTTCCTGCAGTGTGTGTGTGTGTGTCGGTGTGTGTGGAGGTGGTGTCGGACACAGAGGCGGTGCTGTATAACCCCATGAAGCTCACCTGTATCTCCTGTATGAAGAGGGAGGACATCAAGTCTGTGACAAACGTCAGGTGGTACCATGTCCTGGATGGCCAGAGAATTCCTGTGAGTGAGACAGCCTCTCTGTGCATGCACACACACACACACACACGCACACACACACATCAAGTCTGTGACACACGTCAGGTGGTACCATGTCCTGGATGGCCAGAGAATTCCTGTGAGTGAGACAGCCTCTCTGTGCATGCACACACACACACACACACACACACACACACACACGCACACACACACATCAAGTCTGTGACACACATCAGGTGGTACCATGTCCTGGATGGCCAGAGAATTCCTGTGAGTGAGACAGCCTCTCTGTGCATGCACACACACACACACACACACGCACACACACACATCAAGTCTGTGACACACGTCAGGTGGTACCATGTCCTGGATGGCCAGAGAATTCCTGTGAGTGAGACAGCCTCTCTGTGCATGCACACACACACGCACACACACACATCAAGTCTGTGACGCACGTCAGGTGGTACCATGTCCTGGACAGTCAGAGGAACCCATTGAGTGAGATAGCCTCTCTGCGTGCACACACACACACACACACACACACACACACACACACACCAAACCTGTGATGTGTGTCAGCTAGCACCATGTTCTGGACGGTCAGAGAATCCCTGTTAGTCAGACAGCCTCTCTGCACACGCACACATGCAGGCAGAGACGTGAGTGAGAGTGGCTGTTACAGTTTCAGAAATTATGGAAAAAACTGTGTGTGTGTGTGTTTGTGTGTGTCTGTGTGTGTGTGTATGTGTGCGTGTGTAAGAGCAGATCCTCGAGTACATGGATGGCCCCAGGGAGCTGGATAGTCACCTGAAGGGTCGTCTGCGGTGGGACGGCAGTAAAGACCTCCAGGACATCTCCATCAGCATCACCAACATCACACGCAACGACTCAGGCAATTACGAGTGTGTCATCTTCCGCAAGTTTGAGTTTGACTTTTTCATCCCCGATGTCACTATCACCAAGGTCATCAAGTTAGAGGTCAAAGAGGAAGGTAAGGAGAGTGACTAACTGCAAACACACACCACTGCTTTTTCATGTGACATTTGGAATCAGACTACACACACGTGTGTTCTTTCTGATGTGCGTGTAACATCTGAGTAACTGTGTGTTTGGAATGAGACTACACACAGATGTTTTTTCTTTCTAATGTGTGTATAAGTGTGTGCTTGTAATGAGACTACACACACGTGTGTTCTTTCTGATGTGTGTGTAACGTTGGAGTAACTGTGTTTGTCCTCTGGCCTCATGGGAAGTAGCAGTTGAAGGGCTGCTAGCGATGTCAGGGCATTGAGCTCA
>PYXC01001450.1:85000-92500 GCA_015244755.2 Tenualosa ilisha | reverse complement strand
AGTATCCCAGTTTCTAAGGTGTTTACATGCTATAGTATCCCAGTTTCTAAGGTGTTTACATGCTACAGTATCCCAGTTTCTTTGGGAGTACTCCACTGATTTCTCAGAAACCGGGATATGGGCTTATTCTGAATACTGAATTCAGGAAAAGGAGATTACACACACAAACTCGAAGTCAGGATACTTAATGTCTTGATCATATTCAGGATACTTAAGTTCAATTCAGTTCAGTTCAGTTCAATTCAATTCAGTGATATTTTTACAGCGTGAGAGTCAGCCAGTGGGTGGCAGAGATGACACTCACCTCTCTTACCTCATCTCTCACTCAGAGATGATTGTGGGGGTGGAGGACAGAGAGTTAGGCCAGTCTCACACTTCACTGATCCTGTGTGTCGTATGTGCATACACACATACACATAGGAGGCCTGGTGTTCCCTCTAGGGTCTGGATAACAAGACAGAGGAGGGCTGTGTGATGTGGCTCAGCTGATCTTGTTGAGGTGCTCAGGGGATGGTGGGAGGCGGAATGAGGACTGAACATGGTCATTATAGAATGGCTAATGGCACTGAAGGCTTTCTGGTAATATGGGGGCTAGGTAGACTGAATAAAGGAGCATCAAGCCTTTCTCTCTCTCTCTCTCCCTCTCTCCCTGCTCCATTATATCTCATTAGTGCTGCTCTCTGTAGCAGCAGTGCATCTGTCTAACACTAGACCTGAGCTGATTCTCCATGATGCTTCTCCAGAGAACACCACACAAGTGTGTGTGTGTGTGTGTGTGTGTGTGCGTGCGTGCGTGTGTATCTGTGTGTGTTTGTGTATGTGTGTGTTTGTGTATGTATGTGTGTGTGTGTGTGTGTGTGTGTCTGTATGTTTGTGTATGTGTGTGTGTGTGTGTTTGTGTGTGTTTGAGAGCTAAGGACCTGTGAGTAATGACTAAAACAAAGAGATGAGACACAGAAGTGCTTAATGAGATTCCAGGCGATTCCAGCAGATTAGTGAGGTGTGTGTGTGTGTTGAGTCGGGGGGCTGAATCCTATATTAACAGGAACAGGCTATCCAGTCTATGGAGACACTTATGCTGTGTGTGTGTGTGTGTGTGGTGTGTGTGTGTGTGTGTGTAACAGGCTATCAAGTCTATGGGGACGCTTCAGTGAGCTGCTGTTGCTGCTTGTGGATGCAGAGCAGATTTGTAGAGATGTGAGATGTGTGTGTGTGTGTGTGGTTTTCGTTGGAAAGAGGAACAGTGGAGACTCAAAGTGTCAGAGAGTAGGTGGGGGAATGATGCCACTATTATCGTTGTAAAAGAAATGGAGAATAAACAGTACAAGTGACTGTCATCACAAACACTGAATTATTTGTGCTGTTGCACTAAAATGTGAAAGGGTTCAGAGGCTCTGGTTTGAACTGGCTGCTTTGTGTCTGAAGTTGTCATAAAGCGCAAGCCAACGCAAGCTAACATTTCGTGTGTGTTGCTACTTTGCTAATATTCTGTGTGTGTTGCTACTTTGCTAATATTCTGTGTGTGTTGCTACTTTGCTAATATATCGTGTGTGTTGCGTCACACCCCTCGGCATGTGCTGGGTCCCCTCAAAGGATTAGAACACTTGGACTCCTGAGCAGAATGCAGGAGTTCCACAGGTGCTGCTATCTGCCGTAATGCTTTAGGCCTCTGGGCTTCCCACTGTGTTCCTCCATGCCTGGCATTAAACGGCTTTAGATGATGATGCAGTGCTGTCGGAAGCAGAGCTTTTTCAGTGGGTATGAGATGAGTGTGTGCTGTGCCAAAGGAGAAGAGGAGCTGGTGAATAGTTTATATTTAGTGTTGAAATGAAAGGTATTAAATGGCATAAGAGGATGTTGCAATGCTGTTGGAACCAGAGCTAGAAAAAAATGCACATTTTTCTGACTCGACTTCACTAAAGGGGAAAAAAGGGTTGGGCTAACAGTTCCTGCTCCTTTTTGTAGACACACACACACTACTGCAGTGCTAGAAGAGGCTGATTGATGTCTGATGGCAAAGCAGTCAGCGATATCATGCTGGAAAGGTTTTCTTGTGTTTTGTGGTGGTTTCCTACCCTCCACCCAGAACTGCACAGTGGATGTCCTGATGAAATGACATTTGTGTTTGTCCACCCTTCATTTGTCTAATTCATTAGGAGGTGGAACCAGAATGAATTCTCTAATAAAAAGGAGACCTCTGATAGTGGCCCAAAATTGCAGAGTGTTGTTTTAACTGCATGTTGCCTACTGCCTACAGCGCTGATAAAGCATTCTCTACTCCCTACAGCAGTGTGGCAAAACATTTGCTTGTGTTGTATTTAACACAGCAGCCACACATGGTAGAGAGCGAGAGAGAGAGAGGCCTGACGCCTGTTGGTTTGTAGGTTTATTTCCATTGTGGCAATATATCAATATGGTTGTTTCTTGACCTTTTTTTCTTCTTTTTTGCCAAATATATATATCAGAGGCGACTCCTCCATTGAGGAAAGGGAGGAAGATCCTCCCTCAAATTTTTAAAGAAAGAACTTCCAGGAGAAATTTATAAAAAATCAAAGATATTTAATAGATAAACTTGCAAAAACATGTCAAAACAGCTGGAGTAATTCTATTTTATTACTTTGAAGTCACCAAAATATCGTCCTCCCTTACTCCCTCATTGACATCCATTATAAACACTATGAACCCGGGCGATTCGCGGACTCCTCTTTTAAACTGGAGTGAATGGCAAAAAGGGAGGAACGTCCTCCCTTTGAGTGGGTCAGTTCAAAATGTTCCAGTTCCAAAAATTGACATTGAAAAGCGAATGGTAAAGACAGTGTGTTTAACACCACATGGTATCAAAGATACTCATGGCTAACTGCTAGTGTTACCACTAGTCGTCTATGCTGGCCTTGCCTGTTGGAAGGGAAATCTCAAACATGGTCTGTGCAGGAATTTAGTGACCTTAAAAATTTGGACTGGGCCACCAAGCGTCACGACAAGTGCAACTACCACGTTGGTGCAGCTATTCGCGTAAAATTGTTATAGGTAGCGAGCCCCTTGATCAACTTGTGGACGAGGGTGCCCGGTTGCAAGTGGCACAGTTCAATGCGTCGTAATAGGGATATTAGTGCGTCGTAATAGGGATATTAGTGCGTCGTAATAGGGATATTAGTGCGTCGTAATAGGGATATTAGTGCGCCGTAATAGAGATATTAGTGCGTCGTAATAGGGATATTAGTGCGTCGTAATAGGGATATGCTGAAGCGTTTGATAGATGCTACGGCGTATTTGGGCATGCAGAGCAGCTGCAGTCTTCTGGTGTTTCAAAATCATTTAATCTCTTTCACAATATTGCAGGGTAAAGCACAAAAGACTGACTGACATCACCACAAACAAACTGTACTTGTTGCACTGTATGGTATTTCCCATGCTGACATGTGTCCTCAAAAAACAAATCATTTTATTTACCACAATCCCCTAAGAGCAAACACCAAGACACCTTTCTGGTTTTGTAATTCTTTCTCTCTCTTTCAACAGTCCACCCATCTACTCCCATTTACCTGCTCATTCACCCACCTGACCACTTTACCCTCGTCCTCCCCTATTTTTGGGACCACCAGTCGCCACTGATATATATATATATGTTTTTTTCATTACAGAACAATTAAACTGCTGCAGTACATCACAGATCACCAATGACATTCACACACACACACACACACACACAAATAAACTTGCATAATCCCTATTTCAAGAGTTCCTCTGGTCAGTGCTCTTTCTATGAGCAAACACAGAAATAACAAGTACATTCCACAAGCTAAAATGATGACTAACTGGACGTGTATGGGGTATCGATTCGGATTCCAAAGAACAGAAGTGTGAAATAACTATGTGTGCCAGTGTTAGAGTCGCCGCACTGAAAGAACAGAACTGTGAAATAACTATGTGTGCCAGTGTTAGAGTCACCGCACTGAAAGAACAGAAGTGTGAAATAACTATGTGTGCCAGTGTTAGAGTCGCCGCACTGAAAGAACAGAAGTGTGAAATAACTATGTGTGCCAGTGTTAGAGTCGCCGCACTGATCTGATGGTTGGACGTCTGAAACATGGCACACTTCTCATTCTTCAGTGTGGTAAACCATGAGCAGAAAAGACTCAAGAACTGAAGTAAATGACTGCTGACACAATGTGCTCTCAGTGGGGATGCTGTGTGGGTGAGTCTAGTGTATCTCTGAGCTACATAATCATTAACTTGCCTGTTTTTAATTTTAGATGATGGATTGTCCTTTAGTTCGCCAAGCCAGAAACTGACCTGCTTTTTCTCCTGGTCATAATATGCTTGTTTAGTCCACATGAAACTCTTAGCCACTCGTTCAGTTGTCAGTTTATCATATTTAGCTCTCATAATAGTCAGCTTTTGTATTTTTTGGGGATCTTTGTCATGATAGAACTCACTCTCTATGTTTCTAATGTGTTTCTCTAATGACTGTGTCTCTTGCTTGTATTGTTTATTTTGGTCACTGGTGTAGCTTAGAATTCCTTCTCTTATGGAGGCTTTGAAAGCTTCCCATGTAATACTAGCTGTAGTTTCATTATTATTTAATTCAAATACATATCTATAGAGTTTCATTATTATTTAATTCAAATACATATCTATAGAGTTTTCTACAAATTCAGAAAAAATTTGAATCCTTTAACAAAAACGATTGTAATCTCCATCTTTGTGGACGTCACCCTGTCTCACCCAACAAGACTTCCACAGACGCTGCATGATCACTAATTACAACACTGTTATACCAGCATTTTTTAACCTGCAGCTGTAAGTCTATAGATATTAGGAAATAATCCATTTGTAAGTGACTAACTAGATAACATGAATATTCCCCATTATTAGGGGTTTTAATTCTCCAGATGTCCAGTAGATCTATTTAACCTGCACCAGTGATTTGTTTGGAAACCGCTTCCAAAGTTGAAAGTCTTTCTCTAGTGTCCTCTCTGTCTGGTCAATGCCAGTTTCTCCACTAAGCTGGCATCTTGGTCACGTGACCGCTTTACAGAAAGAGCACCCAAGAGCAACGGGGCAGGGAAAACTCCCTTAGTCCAGGAAGACACCCTTGGGCAGATCCACAAATCAAGGGGCCAACCCAACTGCCAGGGGTCAGTAGCTGCCATAAGTGACAGTTTGTCTTTTAAGTGAGTTTCCTAAATATTCCAACATACTACCCCATAGATGGCCATAGATGGTTGTCTGAAGTTCTGGCTGGACAGTGTAGTAGGGAGGGAGAGGAGGGAGATCAGTCAAGGGAGTGAGATCAGTCAAGGGGGAGTGAGATCAATCATGGGGGAGTGAGATCAGTCATGGGAGTGAGATCAGTCAAAGGAGTGAGATCAGTCAAGGGGGAGTTAGATCAATCATGGGGGAGTGAGATCAGTCATGGGAGTGAGATCAGTCAAAGGAGTGAGATCAATCATGGGGGAGTGAGATCAGTCATGGGGGAGTGAGATCAGTCATGGGAGTGAGATCAGTCAAAGGAGTGAGATCAATCATGGGGGAGTGAGATCAGTCATGAGGGTTTGAGATCAATCATGGGGGCGTGAGATCAATCATGGGAGTGAGATTAGTCAAGGGAGTGAGATCAGTCATGGGGGAGTGAGATCAATCATGAGGGAGTGAGATCAGTCATGGGAGTGAGATCAATCATGGGAGTGAGATCAATCATGGGAGTGAGATCAGTCATGGGAGTGAGATCAATCATGGGAGTGAGATCAGTCATGGGGAGTGAGATCAAGTTACATTGGGTAGAGTTCATTCTGACAAGTACCGTCATGAGAGGGTTCGGTCGCAGGGTCTCTAGGAAGGAGAGTTGTGATGACATGAGCCTCCTGTGACGTGGGTCACAGACCTCTCAGGAGTGAGTGACGGGGGTGTCAACCAGTGAGAGGCAGGGATGACTCAGCAGAGATGATTGTGGTGTATGTGGGCAGGGGAAGCAAATGAGTCAGGCCAGACTAGGTGATTGACACATCACTGATCATATGCCTTCATATGTGCATATATGTCAAGAGAGACAGAGAGGGTTGTACGCAGTAACTCATCACCACCGCAGGGATGATCAGTGGACACCATCGTGCCACACAGCTGGGGGAAACAGCAGAGGCAGTTTTGGCAGTTGAACCTGAGACAAAACACAAAGCAATGTCCCCACTGCTGCCTGGCTGGGTGGGTGGATGGATGTGTGTGTGTGTGAGTGTGTGTGTGTTTGATGGTTGGCCAGATATGTGGTGCATTTTCCTCTGGGTGCCTGTAGGGGGTGTTTGAGTGTTTGGCTGATGATACTGCAGCCAAGGGAGGTGATTTAAAACACTCTTATCACTATTGATGTTCTTGTCACTGCAGCCATTGATGCTGTTAAATGGTAATGAGGTTCATTAGACACATATTTTGTCTCACATGACAAACCTGGTTAGTAAAGTGATTAGCTGAATTGAGGACTGTCAGACAGCTGGCTTTCAAAGTGTGAGTGCTTCACTAAAGCCTTGGTCTCAATCTGCCTGCTGAATGTGTGTGTGTGTGTGTGTGTGTGATTGTGTGTAGGATTCAGGTCTTAATCCCTCTCCCTGCAATGTATGTGTGTGTGTGTGTGTGTGTGTGTGTGTGTGTGTGTGTGTGTGTGTGTTTGTGTGTGTGTGTGTTTAATCACAGTGGAACAAGAAAGAAATGTCAGGCAAATGCCAGATGACAGAACAACAGCAGCTCATAGGAGGACTGACACACAAACATGTAACACTTCATGTGGTGTGTGTGTGTGTGTGTGTGTGTGTGTGTAAAGTTCAGCAGGAGGTGTGGTGTAGTGTATTGTACTGGTGTAGTGTGTGTGTGTGTGAGACTACTGGTGTGTCTCTCACCTAATCCTGTCCTCCTGTGTCTCTCCTGCAGGTACTCCTGAGGACTCTGCCTGCTCAGGGGGAGAGCAGAAAACAACCCAGCACTGCCAACCCAGCCTACCCAACTACCCTGTTATCACCTCTGCTGACACACATGTGTGTGTGTGTGTGTGCGTGTGTATGTGTGTTTGTGTGTGTGTGCGCTGCTGCACCTAGAGCTCTTATGTCTCACACTCCTTTCACTCAGTGCCTCTGTAACACCCCTCCTTTCCTCCCTCTCTCTCTCCCCCCCTCTCTCTCTTCCCCTCCTCCTCTTTCTCTCCCATTCTCTCTCTCTCTCTCTCTTCTCCTCTTTCTCTCCCACTCTCTCTCTCTCTCTTCCCCCCCTCCTCTTTCTCTCCCACTCTCTCTCTCTCTCTCTTCCCCTCCTCCTCTTTCTCTCCCATTCTCTCTCTCTTCTCCTCTTTCTCTCCCACTCTCTCTCTCTCTTCCCCTCCTCCTCTTTCTCTCCCACTCTCTCTCTCTCTTCCCCTCCTCCTCTTTCTCTCCCACTCTCTCTCTCTCTTCCCCTCCTCCTCTTCCTCTCCCACTCTCTCTCTCTCTTCCCCTCCTCCACTTTCTCTCCCATTCTCTC
>PYXC01001450.1:62500-80000 GCA_015244755.2 Tenualosa ilisha | reverse complement strand
ACACAAGTGTGTTAGTTGTGAGTTAGCACTCTCTAGTGTAGTGTAACACAAGTGTGTTAGTTGTGAGCTAGTGCTCTGTATTGTAGTGTAACACAGGTGTGTTAGTTGTGAGTTAGTGCTCTGTATTGTAGTGTAACACAAGTGTGTTAGTTGTGAGTTAGTGCTCTGTATTGCAGCATATGCAGTACACTGCAGTGAGGACGGCCCTGATCTCTACATTGGAGAAGCTAAGCAACCACTTCACAGACACATTGCCCAACACAGGAGGGTGACCTCATCAGGACAGGATTCAGCAGTAGATCCACATCTAAAGAAGGGACACACACATACACACACACACACCGCAAGACACACACCATGACCTGGATGAATGAGAATCTTCACAGACACACTATCTAGCAGAGTGGAACACAAGGTTTCTAGTCATGAGTTAACACTCTCTAGCGTTGTATAACACAAGTGTGTGTTACTCTTAAGTTAACACTCTCTAGCGTCGTATAACACATGTGTGTATTACTCTTGAGTTAACACTCTCTAGCGTCGTATAACACATGTGTGTATTACTCTTGAGTTAACACTCTCTAGCGTCGTATAACACATGTGTGTATTACTCGTGAGTTAACGCTCTCAAGCGTCGTATAACACGTGTGTATTACTTGTGAGTTAACACTCTCTAGCGTCGTATAACCCATGTGTGTATTACTCGTGAGTTAACACTCTCTAGCGTCGTATAACACATGTGTGTATTACTCGTGAGTTAACACTCTCTAGCGTCGTATAACACATGTGTGTATTACTCGTGAGTTAACGCTCTCAAGCGTCGTATAGTTTTGTTAGCCGTGAGTTAGTGCTTTCTTGTGCGTGTGTTGAGGGAGGGGGGGATGAATCTAACCCACTGGAATGTAGGCTAGAACAGGCGCCACTTTTAAAGTGACAGAGAGCAGCAAGAAAAAGACACTGAAAACTTGAGAAAACTTCCTTCTGGCCATAGCAACAGAAATGGGTCACGCCATTAAACTTGCACAGCTGCTCACACATCTGAGCCTGGGAGTTATTTTAATGATATGGATTTATATTATACGTATGCATGTTAATGAATGTATTTTAATGATAGCAGGGAGATTTCATATACACACACCTCATCCTGAAAGTTATTTTAAAGATATCAAGGAGCTTCCTTCTCTGTCCTTACATCCTCTCTAAAGTGTCTTTTTTTAGGATAACACTCCTCTTCTCTCCTCCTCTTCTCCTCTCCTCTCCTCCTCTTCTCCTTATCTCTCCTCCTCTTCTCTGCTCTTCTCTCCTCTTCTCCAAGTGGCCTTTACTTCAGCTCCTAACAGCAACACCCTCAGAGTGGCCAGCAGGTAACACTTATTAATACACACACACACACACACACACACTACCTCAGCTCTTAATAGCGACACCTTTTGAGAGGTCAGCAGAAGACAGATGACACCCTCTGTCACAGAGCTGTCCACACACACACACCTTGCACACATACGTCGTCCTTCCCTAATGCTGTTTAATGTCTGCCACTGGACAGGACGCACACATGCACTCACACACACACATACATACACTCACACACACACACAGCTGGGTGAGTAATCTCTGTCCCCAACATGACCGCTGCCTGATGTTCACACACCTGTCACATTTGCATCAGTCATAAAGCCCAGAAACGTCTCCGAGGAGCTACTATTTCAGACCCAGGGAGGAGAACAAAACACCAACCCCACCCCTCCCCCCGGGGCATACACACACACACACACACACACACACACACACACACACACACACACACCCACACACACACAGCATCTGCTTCCTATGTTAGACTAATTCTTGAATTATCACATAGAGACATAATTGAGCTTTGAGCCACAGGGAGGTTCACCTGGCTCCATCTCTCTTTTCTCTCTCTCTCTCCCCTGCACATCTCTCTTTGTCCTTCTCATTTCACCCCCCCCCCCCCCTCCCCAAACCATCTGCATCTCTCTCTCTTTTTCTCTCTTTCCTCTTTCTCCCACATCTATCTCACTCTTCTGTCACTCTCTCTTCTACATCTCTCTCTCGCCCCTCTCTCCCTCCTTCCACCCACATATCCATCTCTCTCTCGCTTCTCTCTCTCTGCTGAGTGTGTGTGTGTGTGTGTGTGTGTGTGTGTGTGTGTGTGTGTGTGTGCTGAGAAGCTGTGCAGAAGTAAAGTAGGCCACCTGTGATTAAAGCAGGCCTCACAAAGGCACCGGCAGCAGCAGCAGAGAGGAGGAGGTGATGCAGCATGGAGGGGTAAGGAAGAGGAGGAGGTAGAGAAGGAGGTGCAGCATGGAGGGGTGAGGAGGAGGAGGAGGAGGAGAGGAGGTGCAGCATGGAGGGGTGAGGAGGAGGAGGAGGAGGAGGAGAGGAGGTGCAGCATGGAGGGGTAAGGAAGAGGAGGAGGAGGAGAGGAGGTGCAGCATGGAGGGGTGAGGAGGAGGAGGAGGAGGAGGAGAGGAGGTGCAGCATGGAGGGGTAAGGAAGAGGAGGAGGAGGAGAGGTGCAGCATGGAGGGGTGAGGAGGAGGAGGAGGAGGAGGAGAGGCGGTGCAGCATGGAGGGGTAAGGAAGAGGAGGAGGTAGAGAAGGAGGTGCAGCATGGAGGGGTGAGGAAGAGGAGGAAGAGGAAGAGAAGGTGGTGCAATATGGAGGTAAGGGGCAAAGGAGTGAAGAGAAAAAAGTGCGTTGCTCCACCTCTGAGAAACACGGTACATGTTGTTTGGTCATTTTCACTGTTTTTGACTCTCAACAGATGATCCTTTTAAGTTTGCCGTGAATGAGCACAACTCTAGATTACCCACACGGGGTTGACTGGGCACAACTCTAGATTAACCCACACGGAGTTGACTGGGCACAACTCTAGATTACCCACACGGGGTTGACTGGGCACAACTCTAGATTAACCCACACGGGGTTGACTGGGCACAACTCTAGATTAACCCACACGGAGTTGACTGGGCACAACTCTAGATTACCCACACGGGGTTGACTGGGCACAACTCTAGATTACCCACACGGGGTTGACTGGGCACAACTCTAGATTAACCCACACGGAGTTGACTGGGCACAACTCTAGATTACCCACACGGGGTTGACTGGGCACAACTCTAGATTACCCACACGGGGTTGACTGGGCACAACTCTAGATTAACCAACACGGAGTTGACTGAGCACAACTCTAGATTACCCACACGGGGTTGACTGGGCACAACTCTAGGTTAACCAACACGGGGTGGACTGAGCTAGTGCCTAAGTAGTTTGGAACTGACTGCTGGTTTGGTCATCACGGGTTCAGTCAACCTTGAGTGGAGACTTTAACTCAGTGCTTGATAAATATCCCCTGAGACACATCCATCTTGATGTAAGACCCCCAAGATCAAATAGTCCACACACACACTTTTCTGGCTGAAATCATTCTTGAGAGTTATGCTATGTGTTTGTATTGAGTTGAGAAGTGCAGATGGGACCCCTACTGCTTTTGCCTGATAAAACTCACTAGGTATTTACACACACTGAAAACTCATTACTCACATACTCATGTGTGTGTGTGCGTGTGTGTGTGTGTGTGTGTGTGCGTGCGTGTGTGTGTGTGTGTAACTCTCTAGGGAAGTGCACACACCAAAACACTCATTCCTCTTACATATCCATCTGACCTGCTTGTAGGTGTCTGTCCATCTGTATAGAACCCTCCCTGTCTGTCTGTACAGAACCATGTCTGTCTGTCTGCCTGTCTGTAAGGAACCCTCCCTGTATGTCTGTCTATCTGTATAGAACACCGCCTATCTGTCTGTCTGTCTGTACAGAACCCTCCCTGCCTGCCTGCCTTCCCGTCTGTCTGTCTGCATAGAACCCTGCCTGCGTGTCTGTCTGTCTGCATAGAACCCTACCATGCCTGTCTGTGATGCTGAAAGGCTCCTGGGGTGAAGGGTGTGAAATGTGAAGGGAAATCACTTAAGGAGCTGACAGCACTGACAGAGTCGCCTCTTGGTCTTAGACAGCGGAGCCACAGTGAGGAGTTGCCGTGGTGACAAGCCATGACCATCTCAGCACCTGCTGTCATAACCTGCAGCAAACCTCCCTCGACATTAGCGTGTGTGTGTGTGTGTGTGTGTGTGTGTATGCATTCTGCAAGGTGTTATGACAACAGCATTATTTAAAACTTCTAGACTTCTAGACGTTCAAGTCATTTCTCTTAGCAACTTAGTCTGCAACAGTTTGCAGTTAAGGACTGAACACGATACACTATTTGACTGAAAATAACTTGGAGCTCAGACAAGGCCACAGTTTGCAGTTAAGGACTGAACACGATACGTTATTTGACTGAAGATAACTTGGAGCTCAGACAAGGCCACAGTTTGCAGTTAAGGACTGCACACGATACGTTATTTGACTGAAGATAACTTGGAGCTCAGACAAGGCCACAGTTTGCAGTTAAGGACTGAACACGATACGTTATTTGACTGAAGATAACTTGGAGCTCAGACAAGGCCACAGTTTGCAGTTAAGGACTGAACACGATATGTTATTTGACTGAAGATAACTTGGAGCTCAGACAAGGCCACGGTTCCAACTACTTACATTAAGAAACGGGTCTATTTCTCCAAAGTAAAAACTCACGGATCAAAAACAAGGTCTTTATGTTATTCCTGTACAGTGTTATTTTAGGTTATTTTAGGATTTCATTTTCATGTTGCCTAATTGGACTCACTGTATGTGGTCACCTACTTTACTATTCTTCAAAACTGTTGTCTTATTTTTTTTGTTCTGTGTTGCTCTGACGGTGGTCAGCGGGATATTCACGGATTGTCAAATAAAAAGCCTCGACCATCTGTACGCTTCACTGTGATCCATCTGGGGTTTGGTATAGTGTGTGTGTGTGTGTGTGTGTGTGTGTGCGTGCTTCTTTTGTGAGTTTTAAAGATGTTTACAGGATCAGCAGATCACTCAGCAGGAACCTGAGCGAAAGCATCCTTCAGACAGACTATGCTGTGGTTTTCAAAGACCCCCATGTATTTGGGACTCTATGGTTTATGCTGTGGTTTTCAAAGACCCCCATGTATTTGGGACTCTACGGTTTATGCTGTGGTTTTCAAAGACTCCCATGTATTTGGGACTCTACGGTTTATGCTGTGGTTTTCAAAGACCCCCATGTATTTGGGACTCTATGGTTTATGCTGTGGTTTTCAAAGACCCCCATGTATTTGGGACTCTACGGGTTATGCTGTGGTTTTCAAAGACCCCCATGTATTTGGGACTCTACGGTTTATGCTGTGGTTTTCAAAGACCCCCATGTATTTGGGACTCTATGGTTTATGCTGTGGTTTTCAAAGACCCCCATGTATTTGGGACTCTACGGTTTATGCTGTGGTTTTCAAAGACCCCCATGTATTTGGGACTCTACGGTTTATGCTGTGGTTTTCAAAGACCCCCATGTATTTGGGACTCTATGGTTTATGCTGTGGTTTTCAAAGACCCCCATGTATTTGGGACTCTATGGTTTATGCTGTGGTTTTCAAAGACCCCCATGTATTTGGGACTCTACGGTTTATGCTGTGGTTTTCAAAGACCCCCATGTATTTGGGACTCTATGGTTTATGCTGTGGTTTTCAAAGACCCCCATGTATTTGGGACTCTATGGTTTATGCTGTGGTTTTCAAAGACCCCCATGTATCCCCCCACACATGAAAGTTCCAGACAGATGTCTAAAAATAATCCTCCTAATCCCGATGTCTCAATCTAATCTACACATCCTCCTAATCCAAGCATTTAAAGCTAATCTAAGTTGGTGTTCTAACTGAAAACCTCCATGGCTTAGTCCTGATTCCCAGCTTCATTCTGGAGGACCAATGAGATTGACATCTGCACTACTGCTATCTGTGTTTGGGTTTAAATGTGTGTGAGAAAGGCAGCACCATGTCTGCAGGAGGCCAGTGTGCCCGTTGGCACTCCAGCTGCAAAATCACAGCATGCATCTGTTCCCACGCCAACCTCAGACAAGCAGCGACACGCTGTCAAGACAAAGCCGTGTCACCCGAATGCGACAGCTTGTCACGACACCCACGGGCCTCCGCTCCAGGGGGCTTTTATAATGTGAGAGACAAAGAGAATCTCTCTGGTCTCTTCCTGCACACAGAATCAAGCTCACTATTTATGCTGGGCTTAGGGTGGGGTTAGAGGAGCACAGACAGTCAGGCTGAGTAGGCCCATATTGGACCTGCCACTGCTTAGCTGAGTTCCCTACTGATGCACTCTTTAGAACCTCCATCAGATATCAGTTTACCTATAAAGTACCTTCACATTTTTTCACCAAATTCACAAAACTTGCTGTGACGTTCAGACGGCCTGCCACCTTGCAACAGATTTGCAATTGATCTGTGAAGTGTTCAGATCAAAGCAAATTTCACATTTCAGAGACTAAAGTGTGTAATGATCAGAGACATTCTTAATGTCATCAAACTACATTTGGATCAAGAACAACTGTGAGTTTACACAGCAAGACAAAACAGAATCCAATGCTAATGTGTGTGTTTGTGTTTGTGTGTGTGTATTGGTGGGGTGACCATGTGTCATGAACTCCAGCAATTCAGAGATAGATGAGAATAGAATAGAATAGACTTTATCGTCAGTAGTCTTTGGCCTCACCATTAAACACGCACGTCACACACACACACAATCCTCTCTGTCCAGTAGCAACACAGAAATACACAGAGGGACGTTTGTCCATAGCTTGTTGAGCACACAAATTGGTTGCATTAGGGGTGAAGGAACCCTAAAAGATGTGTTTCTTTGCTGTGTGTACTCTATAGCGCCGCCCTGGGGGAAGGGTAGAGGGGGTGGGTTTCATCATCTGAGATGCTCACTGTCTCCCTACCTGCTGCAGAATGACAGAGGGCATCTCATGGGTTTTCTTGCCTGTGCATAACCTTCCCTGCTGTCCTGGTCACTCTAGTCAGCTTGTTGCTGTTGCATGAGCTCAAGTATCCATACCACACAGAGATATCACAGACTAAAACAGAGAAATAAGTATCCATACCACACAGAGATATCACAGACTAAAACAGAGACATAAGTATCCATACCACACAGAGATATCACAGACTAAAACAGAGACATAAGCCTGGCCAGCTTGTCAGTGTAGCTGGGAAGGTCACTAGGGTCACTCAAACTCAACTTTGTGACCTGTATGACCATCATGTGCTCAGGAAGGCAATGGCAATACTGGACTATACTGACTGGCCCCTCTAGAGGGAGTTGGCAATACTGGACTATACTGACTGGCCCCTCTAGAGGGAGTTGGCAATACTGGACTATACTGACTGGCCCCTCTAGAGGGAGTTGGCAATACTGGACTATACTGACTGGCCCCTCTAGAGGGAGTTTGTGCTTCTATCTCCAGGTAGAAGATATAGAGTTCCCACACTGGACTAAAAGATACAAACTTTCATTTGATTGTGCTGCTGTCAGTATTGAATAAGCACAGATGATGTCATTGATGGACTTAATCTATTTCTGCTCAGGCCCCTCTGTTTCCCCAGTCTCTCTCTCCATGTAGCAACTTTGCACTGTGGTGTAGTGGTCTATGTGCTGGTCTGTGTCGTGGTCTGTGCGCTGGTCTGTGCGCTGGTCTGTACTGGTCTGTGTGCTGGTCTGTGTGCTGGTCTGTACTGGTCTGTGTGCTGGTCTGTGTGCTGGTCTGTACTGGTCTGTGTACTGGTCTGTGTACTGGTCTGTGTGCTGGTCTGTGTGCTGGTCTGTGTGCTGGTCTGTACTGGTCTGTGTGCTGGTCTGTGTGCTGGTCTGTGTGCTGGTCTGTGCGCTGGTCTGTGTGCTGGTCTGTGTGCTGGTCTGTACTGGTCTGTGTACTGGTCTGTGTACTGGTCTGTACTGGTCTGTACTGGTCTGTGCTGGTCTGTGTGCTGGTCTGTGCGCTGGTCTGTGTGCTGGTCTGTGTGCTGGTCTGTACTGGTCTGTGTACTGGTCTGTGTACTGGTCTGTACTGGTCTGTACTGGTCTGTGCTGGTCTGTGTGCTGGTCTGTACTGGTCTGTGTGCTGGTCTGTGTGCTGGTCTGTGTACTGGTCTGTGTACTGGTCTGTACTGGTCTGTACTGGTCTGTCGTGTTGTGGATGATCTGCTCTTTATCATGTATTGGTCATTGTCTCCATGTTGGCATCTGTCTTCAATGTAGGACCCATTCATTTATTATTTTTTCAAATTAACCTGACTTGACCTGCTGTGTGTGTGTGTGTGTGAGTGTGTGAGTGTGAGACCTGCTGTCTCCCATGAAGATGTTCCATGAATGTTCTCAAGAGTGTTGAGTGTAAAGGGCCTTCTGTAATGAGGGCAACTGTGCTTTTGTGTGTGTGTGTGTGTGTGTGCATGTGTATGCGTGTGTTATTTGAAGTGGCCACATAAGAGAGGCTGTTCATCTTGGCTTTGTGTGTGTGTGTGTGTGTGTATATGTGTGTGCGTGTGTTATTTGAGGTGGCCACATAAGAGAGGCTGTTCTTCTTGGCTTTGTGTGTGTGTGTGTGTGTGTGTGTGTGTGTGTGTGTGTGCGTGTGTTATTTGAGGTGGCCACATAAGAGAGGCTGTTCTTCTTGGCTTTGTGTGTGTGTGTGTGTGTGTGTGTGTGTGTTATTTGAGGTGGCCACATAAGAGAGGCTGTTCTTCTTGGCTTTGTGTGTGTGTGTGTGTGTGTGTGTGTGTATGTGTGTTATTTGAGGTGGCCACATAAGAGAGGCTGTTCTTCTTGGCTTTGTGTGTGTGTGTGTGTGTGTGTGTGTGTGTGTGTGTGTGTGTGTGTGTATGTGTGTTATTTGAGGTGGCCACATAAGAGAGGCTGTTCTTCTGTCTCTGGCGGTGTACCCTCTCTTTTAAGCAAGCAGTCCCTGAGGAATTTAAACTGTGAGGACCTTTCCACAAACAGCAGTTGGCCTCAACACAGATAGTTACCGTTGTCATGTCCCACATCAACGAGGACCTCTGATAGCTTGTTTTCTATATCTTGTCACATAGAGCCTGTTCACACTAGACATTAAAATGTGTTTTGGCAAAATCTAATTACAAGTGGCTCGTTCTAAATACAGGTGTGAACAATGACCAAAGCAGTTTGGAATCTGATCGCTCAAACTACATGTGGAGGTGATTTAAGGCGCTTGTCTCCACATATGTTCTGCAGTGGGAATGCGCAAGGCGTCCTGATGCGTCTTAGACTATGATGTCATAGACCAATAGAATAGTAGAATAGTAAACACCAATAAATACCCTTTATTTCCTATGGTAGACAGCTGGTATATATCCCTATAAAGAGATGTGGGCTATAGAGTTACACACCCAAACTGTATAGATGTGTGTGTTTAGAGTCTTTATGGAGTCACACACCCAAACTGTATGGATGTGTGTGTGTGTTTAGAGTCTTTATGGAGTCACACACCCAAACTGTATGGATGTGTGTGTGTGTTTAGAGTCTGTATGGAGTTACACACCCAAACTGTAGGAGCCAAAAGGTTCTTATTTTGATTTTGCATTAATTCTTTTCTTATTCTATGTTGTACAAGTCTCCTTTCCTCCCTCTAGTGGTCAGTAGGCCACCTGTTCTATTTATACAGGTGATGTTACCTGACAGGGTGGGGCTCCAGCAGGAAGTGATGGTCTTTGACCAGACGACCAAGAAGGAGTAGAATCCAGACACGACGCAATCCTTAGTTTATCTTATTAATCCTTATTTTCATTTCAGTTTTATACTTTTTGATCAGTGTACTTATATTTGTTTTCAATAAATTCAGCAATATTTTTGGGACTTTTTGTATCTGGACCTCTTTCCTTGGGAGTTTGAGTCATACCCTCCAGCAAGGCCACCAGAGTGGTTATTAATCAGACAAAGACTCAGACAAAGAAATAGCCACTACACAAACTGTATGGATGTGTGTGTTTAGAGTCTTTATGGAGTCACACACCCAAACTGTATGGATGTGTGTGTTTAGAGTCTTTATGAGTTACACACCCAAACTGTATGGATGTGTGTGTTTAGAGTCTTTATGGAGTCACACACCCAAACTGTATGGATGTGTGTGTTTAGAGTCTTTATGGAGTCACACACCCAAACTGTATGGATGTGTGTGTTTAGAGTCTTTATGAGTTACACACCCAAACTGTATTTGTCGAGTCTCTCGGATCCATTATATGATCGTTGGGCTGGCTTGGAGACTTATTCTTCGTTCACTAACTGTATGAATCTGTGTGTGTGTGTGTGTGTGTGTGTGTGTTTGTATGTGTGTGTGAGAGAGAGAGAGAAATGTGAAGGAGATCAGTTATCAGTTAATGAAGTCAGGAAGTGACATGACAGCAGCACCACTAAAGGCAGACTAGTGCAGCCTTGTGCTTCTGCTCAGTTCATTATTCACCAACACCACTGCCTCTGGGGTCTATCCGAAGGCTTAGGATTTCACCGACTCTGGGCTGTGTGGACCAATCAGCGAACAGAGAGAGGGCTGAATGTCACAACCAACCAGTAGTGATTGGTTGAAGCAGAAAGTATCTGCCCACCAGGAAGCAATCGTATCCCAAAGGATCCCAAAGGTTCCAGGCGCTTCGCACAGAGTGAAACTACTTGAAAGCATTTGGTGCATCAGGCCATCAACATGGCCGCTTAGAGAGAGTAATACCAAAAATTACAGCACACATATATAATATATATTCATATTCATATATGCATATAGAAATACTGCCTCTTTTCTGTTCTATTTCTAAATAATGGCAATCATTGAGTTTCACCATCCTGGATTAGTGGAGTTGTATCTGTTGTATCTGTTGTAGTGCTGTATCTGTTGTAGTGCTGTATCTGTTGTAGTGCTGTATCTGTTGTATCTGTTGTAGTGTTGTATCTGTTGTAGTGCTGTATCTGTTGTAGTGTTGTATCTGTTGTAGTGCTGTATCTGTTGTAGTGCTGTATCTGTTGTAGTGCTGTATCTGTTGTAGTGTTGTATCTGTTGTAGTGCTGTATCTGTTGTAGTGCTGTATCTGTTGTAGTGCTGTATCTGTTGTATCTGTTGTAGTGTTGTATCTGTTGTAGTGCTGTATCTGTTGTAGTGCTGTATCTGTTGTATCTGTTGTAGTGCTGTATCTGTTGTAGTGCTGTATCTGTTGTAGTGCTGTATCTGTTGTATCTGTTGTAGTGCTGTATCTGTTGTAGTGTTGTATCTGTTGTAGTGTTGTATCTGTTGTAGTGCTGTATCTGTTGTAGTGCTGTATCTGTTGTAGTGTTGTATCTGTTGTAGTGCTGTATCTGTTGTAGTGTTGTATCTGTTGTAGTGTTGTATCTGTTGTATCTGTTGTAGTGCTGTATCTGTTGTAGTGTTGTATCTGTTGTAGTGCTGTATCTGTTGTATCTGTTGTAGTGTTGTATCTGTTGTAGTGTTGTATCTGTTGTAGTGCTGTATCTGTTGTATCTGTTGTAGTGTTGTATCTGTTGTAGTGCTGTATCTGTTGTATCTGTTGTAGTGCTGTATCTATTGTAGTGCTGTATCTGTTGTATCTGTTGTAGTGCTGTATCTGTTGTATCTGTTGTATCTGTTGTATCTGTAGTGTCACATTCTTCTGCATACAGAAAATGTACTCATGTAGTTTGGTGCTGCTGCTGGAAGTGCTGAGAGAGGTGATGTGTGTGTGTGTGTGTGTGTGTGTATATATGTGTTTGTGGCTGTGTGTATGTGTGTGTGTTTACGTGTGTGTCATTATAAATGTAGTGGTGCTGGTGCTGGTGTTTCCTGGCTGTCTGCCTCTGTGGTTGAAGTGAAGCCCTGAACACTGAGGCCTGCTGGGAAACTTAATCCTGCCTGATAAATGCAGTCAATTACAGGACGCCACAGCAGCGCTCCGCAGCCCTCAGCCTTCACCACCACACACTAAAGCACTGCCTATGCCCACACACACACGCACGCATGCACACACACACACACACACACACACACTCAAACACACACATGCACGCACACACACACTCAAACACACACATGCATGCACACACACACACACACACACTTTCAAACACACACATGCATGCACACACACACACACACACACACACACTTAAGCGGAGGCTTATTGCCTTTAGTACTCTAGAATGACTGACGTGGTAGGAGGTGCAGTAGGTGCAGTAGGTGGTGATGTTTTGAACAGCAAAGAAGAGGAAGACAGAGAGAGAGGGAGGGAGAGAGAGAGGAGAGAAAGCGAGAGAAGGAAAGAGAGAGAGGAAGGGAGAGAGAAGAAGAGAGAGAGTGAGAGAGCGAGAGGAAAAGAGAGAGACTTTGAAATTTCAAACGTCCAAATTGCAGGATTGGGGGCACAGTATATGAATTGATTAAATCCATGTACCTAAATAACAGGTGTGCTGTTAACTCGAGAAGAACAAACTCAGTGCTTAACCCAAAATAGGGGTATAGGTCAGGATGTAATTTAAGTCATTCCTAATTAAGACATTATTTCATATTTATAGAAATGAAGTTGCTATTCAGGGGGCCTCCCCCTCTTAGAGAAAGATTTTTGCTGATGATCTGATTCTGCTGTCTGCATCTGGAGCTGCAGACAGCTACAGCTGCAGCTAAACACTGCAGAAAACTACTGTAAGCCTTGGGCCCTAGAGGTCAATCTCAAGAGAACAAATGCAATGATTTTTCAAAAGCATCCCGAATGTCAAGAACATCAATTTACAATAATCAATGGTGACATTCCTCACAGCATGAGCTCTACCTACGTAGGAATAACAACTTTAAGATGGCAGTGAATACGCTAAAGCAAAAAGCACAAAGAGCCCTAAATGCAATTAAAAGATTTTTTTAATCTCCAAACATCAATTAAAATCTGTCTTCAAATATTTGACAGGGTCGTCCTGCCCATTATGCTATATGGTAGTGAAGTAAGGAGTCCACTCAGTCATCATAGCTACACACACTGGGACAATCAGCCCCTTAACTTCTTTTTAAACAGCTGTGTTACTTAAACACACAAGAGGTTCTTTGAATGAAAGCAGTAACATACCATATGCTATATTATTGAAGTTACACTAGTACCACCTGTGTTCAATGCCTTCTCAACCAAGCAGTTCAGTTGCCATCATCTTCAACTCCCGCTGTCTCAGCAGGGCCAGGAACATCCTAAAGGACCCATCCTAAATACCCACCCCAGTTTCCATCTCTTCAACCTGTTGCCATCTGGCAGGCGTTTCAGGTCCATAACAGCCAGAACAAATAGATTGAGGGACAGTTTCGATCCCAAAGCCGTCACCGTACTGAACTCACACATGCACTGAGGACTGTTAGATTTTGTATGTGGGTGAGTGTCTGTAGTGAAACCAGGAACACCGCTCTGTCACACCATCTCCATCCCATGTGCATTCCCGTACAGCTGCCTACACCCCACCCCACCCCCCTTTCCCTCACCTCCACCAGTACACTACCTCAACACACTGTATGCTGCTTGCCAGTTTGTACTCATGTCTGTCTTATTGTCTGTCTGGGTACTCAGTAGGTTTACATAGGTGTTTTTCTTTCTCTTTTATTGCATAGTAGTTTTGTACAGTAGTTTTTGTTTGTAGTAGTTTTGCATAGGACATATTTATACTTTGCGCTGTGCACTTTTAAGGAGTTACTTTAAATCTCATTATTCTGTGTATGATGACAATAAAGGCTTTCTATTCTATTCTAGAGGTATCTGGAAAAAACAGCACAGCCGGCAAGCGAATACTCAGGCGGCGCTGAACACTCGCTAGTAAACACTCGCAGATCCAGTTCAATTAAATGGACGCGCTAAGCGCCGTATATTGTTCATTTACCAACAAATTCGTGCCACCAAAACTTCTGAATTTCCTCCCTTCCCTCAGTCCACACAATTAAACTAAAAGTCCAAACTAAAGGGAAACAATGAGTCCAGTCCCCCGCTTGCGCGACAGTCTGTATATTCCAGGAAGTCGGTAGGCCGCGCAAATAATCCAGGGTCCTGAACGTAACGAAAAATATAACCCACAACAAAAAAGGCAGTGGTCAGTGGTATACCACGCCAAAAACACAAAAAGTATAGATCTCACCGGATCCGTAGGTTAATGATCCGCGAAGCCAGCGATAAACGATTCTCTCCGCGCGTCCTCTTGCTGGAGACGCGCGCGTTAACCTGGGACAGTGCGGTGTTCCTTGATGACAGTTCTGTGACAAAAGTTATTGCCTCACCAGTTTGAGCAGTTCCATGGCGTAGCTCTTAGCGAACTACCACATAAAACAAGGGAGGCCTATTTTTAACAGTAACTCTAGCAGCAGCAAACAACACTGGCGCCATGTACTCAAACAGCACACCCGCACTTGCTGAATCTCTCCACGGACCACCCCTCTCACCTAACACAAGTACTTAAGTACGCTTGGGTGCGCGGTGATAGGGATCGCGGGCGGCCGACGTCCAAACCAAAATACACAAAAGACATTAGATATATCTCACAGGTATACATAAGAACGTCATTCATCGTACATAAACTTTATATGTGATACATGTATGTGCAATAATAACCCTAGTATTTAAAGAGACATTCAAGTTAATGTGACGGTGTCACAACATAATAGAAACTACATGCAGAATGTTGCAGATATATTTGACATGTACAAAGAAAAACACCAACTAACACTGAGCTGAATTGGGCAGATACCCACTACTTGTAAACATGAATAAATACCCACTAATTATTAACATCAATAGATACCCACTAATTATTAACATTAATAGATACCCACTAATTATTAACATTAATAGATACCCACTAATTATTAACATCAATAGATACCCACTAATTATTAACATTAATAGATACCCACTAATTATTAACATCAATAAGAGAGCATTTCATGTCTTCAGTCATCTTGAATCCACCCCACAAGACTTAAAACTAGTCCTCATTACAAAGTCTTTTAAATCCAAGAGCTGAGCCTAGAGAAAGTCCACTAGACCAGTTGTTGACGAGACTATCTACCCCATCCAAAACACACCCTGACCAGTCCCACGCCAACACTGTTTTCCAAAAACCAATCAGAGTAAACCAAATTCTCAAGGAAAGGACAGAAGTTTATTTGGAACACGTGTTGGCCCCAAACAGAGAATCGAAATGAGCAGAATAAGACTGAACCCTAAACCAATATATCTACTGTCAGAGATAGAAAACAGAGACTGACCCTAACCAATATCTCTCTGCTGTCAGAGATAGAAAACAGAGACTGACCCTAACAAAGTACAGAATATCTCTCTGCTGTCTGCTGGCCATTAGGAACTTTTGTTAGGAAGTGTGTGTGAGTTAAGTGTGTGTTCTGAAGACCATGTGTGCCAATTTTCATGACAACTGGGCAAAATTTGCGAAAATGTAGTTTCACTTCACTATGGTTCAAAAGTTACGGTCATGGATGCACCCAGTGGTGGCGCTAGAGTGCTTTACTTGCACACATGAAACGCAGGCAAATGAATCAGGAAGCCGATCTGTGTGCAAAAATTCACAACTTTCCTCCGTTCTATAGGCTGCCATAGACTTCAGTGGAAGAAGAAAGAAAAATGAGAATCTATAGAAACACAATGGGGTTCTGCAGCTTCACTGATAGACCCCCAATAGTCCATCTGACCAAAGCACAAATACAGAGCACATAATGAAGACCCCAATAGTCCATCTGACTAAAGCACAAATACAGAGCACATAATGAAGACCCCAATAGTCCATCTGACTAAAGCACAAATACAGAGCACATAATGAAGTGATGATCCAGCACTGTGAGAAACCCCAGGATAGTGATGTCATCACACGTGGCCTTCTGTTGTTTGTCCTGTGTCTCTTTGGACCGTTGAGCAGAAAAAAGAAATGTCCTGCGTTCCTGTGCGGAAATTCAAGTGTGACAGCTAACCATTGTTATGCTACTGACATGCTGTTTATATTGCAAGAGGTTTGAGTGTTTTAATACTGTTTGGAAATGACTAGTCTGGACATGATAGCTAACAAGTATGTCTGCCTGCTGCTTAACTTAACTCTTTTATTAACTGAACTCTTTCAATATCTCAAGTCTTTTATTTACCTAAGCTATGTCATGCCTTTCGTTGTAATAACATGAACAGTGAACTGTGTTCATTCAAACTCCACATCTGGACTCCAACTGGAATGGAACCATAACCATATCCATCCCATTGGAATGGAACCATAACCATATCCATCCCATTGGAATGGAACCATAACCATATCCATCCCATTGCTTCTGAGATGTAGCAAAACTTTTGTTGTCTCACTGTACCCAATGACTGTTACACTCTATGATGTCATCTTCATCTGGGGTTCATCTGAAGGCTAGCATGGCTTGCTTCCTCTCTGTCCAGAGAAGTGCAAGGAGAATTAGTCATCGATGTCCTCCACACACACACACACAGATATGCATGGTGTAGTGGTGTTTAAGCCACTGTTTCTCTGATGTATGACATGAAACCCCAGGGGTTTGTTACCTCACCAGTGATGTGCTGACAATGGAATGGAACTCGGCCCACGGAACCGTTCATTCTGACCAATTAGAGTTGGGGATCTGGGGGAGCACTCTGACTTCTGCACTGGTCCACAACCACAGCTACTGGTGACAACCACCCTCCACACACACACACACACACACACACACACACACACACACACACACACACGTCTTTCAGAGCATACTGCGTAGGAGCATAATGACAGACGACCAGCTCACGCATGCGCGCACACACACACACACACACACACACACACACACTGACTGTTTGTGATACAGTAACTGCAAATAGACCAGACATCCTCTGCTGTGAAGTCAAAGCCAGTCGGAGCTCATAATGGCACATATACACACATACTCAGTACTCAGGTCAGTCACTTCTATTCACACACGTACTCAAGGTCAGTCACTTCTACTGACACACGTACTCAGGTCAGTCACTTCTACTGACACACGTACTCAGGTCAGTCACTTCTATTCACACACGTACTCAAGGTCAGTGACTTCTATTGACACACATACTCAAGGTCAGTCACTTCTATTCACACACGTACTCAGGTCAGTCACTTCTATTCACACACGTACTCAAGGTCAGTCACTTCTATTCACACGTACTCAAGGTCAGTCACTTCTATTCACACACATACTCAAGGTCAGTCACTTCTATTCACACACATACTCAAGGTCAGTCACTTCTATTCACATACGTACTCAAGGTCAGTCACTTCCATTCACACACTTCCATTCACACACGTACTCAAGGTCAGTCACTTCTATTTACACACGTACTCAAGGTCAGTCACTTCTATTGACACACGTACTCAAGGTCAGTCACTTCTATTGACACATGTACTAAGGTCAGTCACTTCCATTCACACACTTCCATTCACACACATACTCAAGGTCAGTCACTTCTATTTACACACGTACTCAA
>PYXC01001450.1:42500-55000 GCA_015244755.2 Tenualosa ilisha | reverse complement strand
GCTGCATGCTCGCCGCAGACATCTTTTCTTATGGACATCCTCAATGGCAGGAAGTGGAGTCCCTGTGATTCTCTGAGCAGTTTTCACCACTCGCTGCAGAGCCTTGCGACCAGCGACAGAGCAATTCCCATACCAAACTGTCACACAGTTAGTCAGGATGCTCTCGATTGCACAGCGGTAGAAATTGCTCAGGATGCCAGTGGACAGGTGGTTTTTCTTTAGTGTCCTTAGGAAGTAGAGGCGCTGGTGGGCCTTCTTGACCAGACTTGAGGTGTTGGTTGACCAGGACAGGTCCTCAGAGATGTGGGTCCCCAAGAATTTGAAGCTGGAGACACATTCCACAGCCATACCATTGATGTGGATGGGGTCGTGGGTGTTTCCCTTCTCTTTCCTGAAGTCCACAATGAGTTCCTTGGTCTTGCTGGTGTTCAAGAGCAGGTTGTTGTCAGCACACCATGCAGCCAGGTGCTTCACCTCTTCCCTGTAGTCAGACTCATCGTTGTTACTGATGAGTCCAATCACCGTGGTGTCATCTGCAAACTTGATGATGGAGTTGGATCCATACACAGGCCTGCAGTCATGGGTGAAAAGGGAGTAGAGGAATGGGGATAGCACACAGCCTTGTGGTGCACCGGTGCTCAGTGACAGGGTGGTGGACCGGTTCTGGCCTGACGTAACAAACTGGGGTCTGTTGGTCAGGAAGTCCATGATCCAGTTGCAGATGGGGTTGCTGATTCCAAGGTCGACAAGTTTGGCGATTAGCTTGGAGGGGATGACTGTGTTGAATGCTGAGCTGAAGTCAACAAACAGCATTCTTGCATATGCATTCTTACTGTCCAAGTGTGAGAGCACACAATGAAGCGCTGTGGATATGGCATCTTCTGTGCTTCTGTTGCTTCTGTAGGCAAGTCCAGTGTGGGTGGCAAGCATTTCTTGAGGTGTGCCAGGACCAGTCGTTCAAAGCACTTCATCACTATGGGCATGAGTGCTACAGGGCGGTAATCGTTCAAACACGTAGGTGATGAGTGTTTCGGCACTGGCACTATCGAGGTGGTCTTGAAGCATGCTGGTACTGCTGCCTGGGCCAGGGACCTGTTGAAGATGTCTGTGAAGACCCCTGCAAGCTGCCCAGCACAGGCTCTCAGCACGCGTCCAGGAATGCCGTCAGGTCCAGCGGCCTTACGGGCGTTGATGTGGCTCAGTGCGTTGTGGACATCTGTGACAGTGAGTGTGAGAGTATGGTGGTCATCAGAGGGGAGGGTGATGGCACATATGGTCTTATCCTTGTTGTCCTTGTCAAAGCGAGCATAGAAGTCATTTAGCTCGTTGAGGAAGGACAGATCCATGGCTGTCTGTGTGGAGTTGCTGGGCTTGTAGTCAGACATAGCCTGAATGCCCTGCCACATGCGTCGGGGGTCAGATGTTGTGAAGTGTTCCTCCACCTTCAGCTTGTAGCTGTGCTTGGCCTTCTTGATGCCCCTCTTCAGGTCAGCCCTGGATGTACTGTAGGCCTGTGTATCCCCTGATCTGAAGGCACTGTCACGTGCCTTCAGTAGAAGCCGCACTTCCCTGTTCATCCATGGTTTCTGATTTGGGTACGTGGTGATCTGCTTTTCAGTAGTAACACTGTCGATTGTGGTGTTGATGTAATCCAGTACTGAGTAGGTGTAAGAGTCAATATTCACATGGGAGCCTTCAGTGGCCACTGAGGTAAATCTGCTCCAGTTCGTGTCTTTGAACTTATCCTGGAGTACAGAGTCTACCCCCGCTGGCCACACCTTGATGGTCTTCTTTGTTGGTTTCACACGGTTGATGAGCGGTGAATACCTCGGAGTGAGAAACAAAGAGAGGTGATCAGACTGTCCCAGGTGGGGGAGGGGAGTTGCTGTGTAGGCACCAGCAATGTTGGTGTAGACATGATCCAGTGTTTTGTCTCCTCTGGTGCTGCAGGAGACATGCTGGTGAAATTTAGGTAGCACTGTCTTCAGGTTGGAGTGGTTGAAGTCTCCCGCCACAATAAATGCTGCCTCCGGGTGTGCGGATTGTTGTTTGCCAATGGCTGCCTGGAGTGTGTCCATAGCAAGTTTGGCATTTGCATCCGGAGGGATGTATGCAGCTGTTATTATGGTGGAGGTGAACTCCCTCGGAAGATAGAACGGTCTACACTTGACTCATTACATCAGTTCAAATGTTCTAATCAAGTTCAAAAATGCATTTAATACAGCATATTATCATATAGCCTAGCTGGCATTCAATGTGCTTTAAACAGGTTATTATTTCTCTGTCACTTGACCAGAGTTAAATTTGGGACATTTGACTTATTTCAAATCTCTTGTCATAAGGAAGATCATCAAATGCTTTTGGAAATGATATCAGCCTGGCTAACCTCATAGCTGTTTTCAGAGCTAGCTGGCTAGAATTCTTCCCGCTTGCAACCTAGTTTGTAAAGCTACACTAGAGATGGTTTAGAGCTGTCTCTGGCTACACTAGTAGATGGTTTAGAGCTGTCTCTGGCTACACTAGAGATGGTTTAGAGCTGTCTCTGGCTACACTAGAGATGGTTTAGAGCTGTCTCTGGCTACACTAGAGATGGTTTAGAGCTGTCTCTGGCTACACTAGTAGATGGTTTAGAGCTGTCTCTGGCTACACTAGAGATGGTTTAGAGCTGTCTCTGGCTACACTAGTAGATGGTTTAGAGCTGTCTCTGGCTACACTAGAGATGGTTTAGAGCTGTCTCTGGCTACACTAGAGATAGTTTAGAGCTGTCTCTGGCTACACTAGAGATGGTTTAGAGCTGTCTCTGGCTACACTAGAGATGGTTTAGAGCTGTCTCTGGCTACACTAGAGATGGTTTAGAGCTGTCTCTGGCTACACTAGTAGATGGTTTAGAGCTGTCTCTGGCTACACTAGTAGATGGTTTAGAGCTGTCTCTGGCTACACTAGAGATGGTTTAGAGCTGTCTCTGGCTACACTAGTAGATGGTTTAGAGCTGTCTCTGGCTACACTAGAGATGGTTTAGAGCTGTCTCTGGCTACACTAGTAGATGGTTTAGAACTCCGGTCTCCGGCTACACTACTTAAAAGTAATGGAAGCAAATACTCACATACTAGTTGGATTTGCCATTGTATTTACAGTAGACTGTGTGCAGAAAGAGCTAGTCGGCTACATGCTGTAGCTCGCCTGCATCTTGTCTTTGCTTCGCCATGACTTCCTTGTCAACATGAAACTTTCTAGTCAATGAAAAAAAATTCCAGCCACTTTGACAGTTCCTCCAATCAGCATGGAGCTTCCCTTGTAGAAGTAGAAGTAGAGGTCTGTTATTGTCACTATGCAAAGTATGAGGTGTCGTGTGGAACAGCCCACAGATGCACACAGATGCAGTACAGGTACAGCAATATATGCAAACTACAAACTACTAACCAATATATACAAATATGGTTGATATTACAAATAAGGCTATGATGGGTAATAAATAAGATGCTAAATTTCACACAGTCCTACTTGCACAGTCCAGAGTCTTATTGCACAGTCAGAAAATGCTCAAGGCAGGAATTCAACTCTCAGGGAAGTGACCCAGTGCAGTAGTAGGAAGACACGCTATGGACACACTCACACACTCACACACTAACACACACTCACACACTCACACACACACTCACACACACCTTGCGACCTGGGGTAAAGGGGGGGGGGGGGGGGGGTGACGCATGGATTTCAACTGATGGCGGTGGGGTAGAAACTGTTCTTGAGTCTTGTGGTACGGGTGCGCAGTGTTCTGAAGCGTGGCAAAGCACCTGTGAGCCGGGTGCGTGTGATCCTTAAGTGTGTTCTTTGCTCTGCCCACACACGTGTGTGATGGATCTCCTCTAGTGTGGGGAGCTCAGTACCAGTGATGCGCTGAGCAGTTTTAATGATGCGCTGCAGCGCCTTCTGATTGTCCGAGGTGCAGCTGCAGCTCCAAGCCCTGGTGCAGTATGTTATGAAGGATTCTTCTGATTGTCCGAGGTGCAGCTGATGCAGTATGTTATGAAGGATTGGATGGTGCACCGGTAGAAGTGGACAAGCGTTTTTTGTGGTAGCTGAGCCCTCTTTAGGATCCTCAGGAAGTGGAGCCTCTGGGTGTCCTTTTTGGCCACTGCAGAAGTGTTGGTGTCCCATGACAGGTCATGACTGATGTGCACTCCCAAGAACCTGAAGCTCTAGTCCTATAATAATAATAATGTCTAATAGTAACTGCCTCTGACACACACACACACACACACACACACACACACACACACACACACACACACACACATATCTGTTAGGGTGACCTGGGTGCCTTTTGACAATCCACACACAACCACACAGTCTGGCGGCCAGTGTGACCAAACAGGATCTGTGTTCAGAGACTCCTTATCTAAACAGGATCTGTGTTCAGAGACTCCTTATCCAAACAGGATCTGTGTTCAGAGACTCCTTATCTAAACAGGATCTGCGTTCAGAGACTCCTTATCTAAACAGGATCTGTGTTCAGAGACTCCTTATCCAACAGGATCTGTGTTCAGAGACTCCTTATCTAAACAGGATCTGTGTTCAGAGACTCTTATCTAAACAGGATCTGTGTTCAGAGACTCCTTATCCAAACAGGATCTGTGTTCAGAGACTCCTTATCCAAACAGGATCTGTGTTCAGAGACTCCTTATCTAAACAGGATCTGTGTTCAGAGACTCCTTATCTAAACAGGATCTGTGTTCAGAGACTCCTTATCCAAACAGGATCTGTGTTCAGAGACTCCTTATCTAAACCTGTGGTTTAGATTCACCTACGTGTGCCTGTGGTTGGGAGACTTCAGATTGTTGTGTCTGTGGTGGTGATAGTTGCCACTCCATTCAGATGTCTGTAGTTTAGTGATTGGTGATCAGTGATGAATTGGTGTAGGAGCTCCTTTGGCCCGGCGTATATGTGTGTGTGTGTGTGAGAGAGAGAGAGAGAGAGAGAGAGAAATAGAGAGGGTGTGTGTTTATGTGTTAAAACTCATGATGCGTAAAAATGAAAAGTGAACCTTTGAGTCTGTGTAGAGTGGAGTGAGCAGAGAGTATAGTGGGATGATGGAGTGATTCCTGCATACCCCCCCCTTCTCTCTGTCTCTCTCTCTCCCTCTCTCTGTCTCTTTCCCTCTCTTTTTGTATCATCAGATGCCTGCTGAAAGGCTATTCCCTGTACAGGAGCATCATTTGTGTGTGTGTGTGTAGTGTGTGTGTGTGTGTGTGTGTGTGTAGTGTGTGTGTGAGAGAGAGAGATATGTGATTCTCTGCAGGGGACTGCCATGTATCCATCCATGACTGAGAAAGAAAGAGAGAGAGTGTATGTGTGTTTACAAGATAGTTACAGATACTATTATTGCAAAATTATTACCTCATAACTACTCAACAGTGAAGTGTTTTTATGAGAGATCAGCATTACAGTGCACAGTTGAGATCATCAAACTGAGAGAGGAACAGCTCTACAATGGTAGTGAGAAACAACCACCACATGACACAAGGAGACACTGACACTGACACTGACATGACACTGAGGAGAGACTGAGACACTGAGGAGACACTGAGGAGACACACTGAGGAGACACACTGAGATACTGTGGAGACACACTGAATAGAGATACTAAGGAGACACACTAAGGACAGACATTGAGGAGAAACACTGAGACACTGAGGAGAGACACTAAGGAGACACTGAGGAGAAAATGAGGAGACACACTGAGGAGAGACACTGAGTAGAGACAGTGAGGAGAGACACTAAGGAGACACACTGAGGACAGACATTGAGGAGAGACACTGAGGAGAGACTGAGGAGACACACTGAGATGCTGAAGAGACACACTGAGGAGAGACACTAAGGAGACACACTAAGGACAGACATTGAGGAGAGACACTGAGGAAACACACTTAGGAGGGACGCTGAGGAGACACACTGAGAAGGCACACTGAGACACTGAGGAGAGATACTGAGGAGAGACTAAGGAGACACACTGAGGACAGACATTGAGGAGAGACACTGAAGAAAGACTGAGGAGAGACACTAAGGAGACACTGAGGAGAGACTGAGGAGGGACACAGAGGAGAGACACTGAATAGACACACTGAGGAAGCAATGAGGGACACTGAGGAGACACTCTGACATGCTGAGAAAACACTAAGGACAGACACTAAGAAGACACACTGAGGAGACACAATGAGGAGAGACTATGAGGAGACACACTGAGGAGACACACTGAGGAGAGACACTGAGAGACACTGAGGTGTAGCTGTCATGTCAGATGAGCGGCGAGTGTGTGAATGATGTGTATCAAATCAAATTAGAGTCACTGCTGGAACAGCAGCATAGAAGCAGGAAGAGTGAATACAGCCGATGGGGAGCAAAGAGATACAGGAGATGAAAACTGCAGCTACACAAAATGGGCAACTACAGGGGTGGGCAACTACAGGGGTGGGCAACTACAGGGGGTGGGCAACTACAGGGGTGGGTAAGTACAGGGGGTGGGTAACTACAGGGGTGGGCAACTACAGGGGTGGGCAACTACAGGGGTGGGAAAGTACAGGGGGTGGGTAACTACAGGGGTGGGCAACTACAGGGGTGGGCAACTACAGGGGTGGGAAAGTACAGGGGGTGGGTAACTACAGGGGTGGGCAACTACAGGGGTGGGTAAGTACAGGGGGTGGGTAACTACAGGGGTGGGCAACTACAGGGGTGGGCAACTACAGGGGTGGGAAAGTACAGGGGGTGGGTAACTACAGGGGTGGGCAACTACAGGGGTGGGCAACTACAGGGGTGGGTAACTACAGGGGTGGGCAACTACAGGGGTGGGAAAGTACAGGGGGTGGGTAACTACAGGGGTGGGCAACTACAGGGGTGGGCAACTACAGGGGTGGGTAAGTACAGGGGGTGGGTAACTACAGGGGTGGGCAACTACAGGGGTGGGTAACTACAGGGGTGGGCAACTACAGGGGTGGGTAACTACAGGGGTGGGTAACTACAGGGGGTGGGTAAGTACAGGGGGTGGGTAACTACAGGGGTGGGTAACTACAGGGGTGGGCAACTACAGGGGTGGGTAAGTACAGGGGTGGGTAAGTACAGGGGGTGGGTAAGTACAGGGGTGGGAAAGTACAGGGGGTGGGTAACTACAGGGGTGGGTAACTACAGGGGGTGGGTAACTACAGGGGGTTGGAAACTACAGGGGTGGGTAACTACAGGGGGTGGGTAACTACAGGGGGTGGGTAACTACAGGGGGTGGACTAAGGGTAACTACAGGGGTGGGTAACTACAGGGGGTGGGTAAGTACAGGGGGTGGGTAACTACAGGGGTGGGTAACTACAGGGGGTGGACATAAGGTAAGTACAGGGGTGGGTAAGTACAGGGGGTGGGTAACTACAGGGGTGGGCAACTACAGGGGTGGGCAACTACAGGGGGTGGACATAAGGTAAGTACAGGGGTGGGTAACTACAGGGGTGGGTAAGTACAGGGGTGGGTAAGTACAGGGGGTGGGTAAGTACAGGGGTGGGTAAGTACAGGGGTGGGTAACTACAGGGGTGGGTAATACAGGGGTGGGTAACTACAGGGGTGGGTAAGTACAGGGGTGGGTAAGTACAGGGGTGGGTAAGTACAGGGGTGGGTAAGTACAGGGGGTGGGCATAAGGTAAGTGCAGGGGGTGGGCATAAGGTAAGTGCAGGGGGTGGGCATAAGGTAGTGCAGGGGGTGGGCATAAGGTAAGTGCAGGGGGTGGGCATACAGGGTATCTGCAGGGTATGTGGAGGATAGAGGGTGCAGCTCTGATGCCATGTGAGTGACCTCACAGATAGAAAACAGATTAGAGTAAATAGATAGAAGCAACTGCTCTGTACAAATGTGTGTGTGTTTGTGTGTGTTTATGTGTGTGTGTATGCATGTGTGTGTTCATGTGTTTGTGTGTTGAGTCTGCTCTGAACCTGGTGTGTGTGTGTGTGCATGTGTGTGTTTATGTGTTTGTGTGTTGAGTCTGCTCTGAATCTAGTGTGTGTGTGTGTGCGTGTGTGCGTGTGTGTGTGTGTGTGTGCAAGTGTGTGTTTATGTGTGTATGTGTGTGTTGAATCTGCTCTGAACCTGGTGTGTGTGTGTGTGTATGTGTGTGTTGAATCTGCTCTGAACCTGGTGTGTATGTGTGTGTGTGTGTATGTGTGTACTGAATCTGCTGTGAACCTGGTGTGTGCGTGTGTGTTTATGTGTGTTGAATCTGCTCTGAACCTGGTGTGTGTGTGTGTGTGTGTGTGTGCAAGTGTGTGTTTATGTGTGTATGTGTGTGTTGAATCTGCTGTGAACCTGGGGTGTGTGTGTGTGTTTATGTGGTGTGTGTGTGTGTGTGTGTGTGTTGTGTGTGTATGTGTGGTGTGTTTTAATGGTGTGGTGTATGTGTGTTGAATCTGCTGTGAACCTGGCTTGTGTGTTTGCGTGTGTATGTGTGTGTTTATGTGGGTATGTGTGTGTTGAATCTCCTCTGAACCTGGTGTGTGTGTGTGTGTATGTGTGTGTTGAATCTGCTGTGAACCTGGTGTGTGCATGTGTGTTTATGTGTGTTGAATCTGCTCTGAACCTAGTGTGTGTATGTATGTGTGTGTGTGTGTGTGCAAGTGTGTGTTTATGTGTGTATTTGTGTGTTGAATCTGCAGTGAACCTGGTGTGTGTGTGTGTGTGTGTGTGTGTGTGTGTGTGTGTGTCTGTGTGTTTTGTAGGTTTCCCCTGCCATCTAGCTGAGCGCTCATGGATGTCCTCTTTGAGTTGGGCTGGAACGAGAGCGTGCTCCAGAATGGAACAGGTGGAACAGCCAATGAGACGGAGAGTGGGCGGCGGTCAGAGTATAACTACTACGCCATGCTGCTCACGCTGCTCATCTTTGTCATCGTTTTCGGTAACGTGCTCGTGTGCATGGCCGTGTCGCGCGAGAAGGCCCTACAGACCACCACCAACTACCTGATCGTCAGCCTCGCTGTCGCAGACCTGCTAGTGGCCACCCTCGTCATGCCCTGGGTCGTCTACCTGGAGGTAGGATATGTATGTATATATATATATATATATATATGTATATTACTATCATGTGCTGGGTCGTCTGTCTGGAGGTAAGATGTAGTACAGTTTTTTTCTGAATGCTTAAACACTAACAATTATTCTTTGTGCACGATTTCTGAAACCATTTTCACTTGTAGCCAATTGATTCTCCAAGTCTTCTAAACTAAAAGGCCAATCAGTGCTCTACACTCAGTTTGAAATTTTGTAAAACAAATTTCAAAGTGTAAACACACACACTACACAGTTCACGTTTTGCAAAACAGTAAACACAACACACTACATAGTTCACATTTTGCAAAACAGTAAACACACACACTACACAGTTCACATTTTGCAAAACAGTAAACACAACACACTACACAGATCACGTTTTGCAAAAAAAAAAACAAAGACATCAAAACAGTAAACACACTACACAGTTCACATTTTGCAAAACAGTAAACACAACACACTACACAGTTCACATTTTGCAAAACAGTAAACACACACACTACACAGTTCACATTTTGCAAAACAGTAAACACAACACACTACACAGATCACGTTTTGCAAAACAGTAAACACAACTCACTGCATAAGACTCAGTTTGCAATTTTATAGCACAGTTGCAGAAGAACCATAAACTTCTGCATCCTCTACTCACACTGTTCTGAGAACTGCCTTCCTGCATTGAGACACATCAAAGCACTTTTTGTTCACTCAATATTCAAAACCTTTAGCACTGCAACAATGACAGGATTACAGTTTTGGACAACACTGGACAGAGAATGAAAGAGGTGTGAGAATTAGAGGAGTGGAGGAGGTGAAGGAGTGGAGGAGGTGAAGAAATAAGGAGAGGTACAAGGACAGTGGAAGTGGAAAAGTGGAGAAAAGGATTTAACTACAAATCTTTCAATTATCAAAATCTCTACAAAAACTGTAAACAAAAATGATCTTCGATATCCTGTGGTTTTGCTCCCTCTCTCTTATAAAGCGCATGCCTAGACTGAAACACATGTGGACATCCACAGTGCGCACATTTGGAGACCTGTGCACATGCATACACATGCAGCATACATGTAGTAGCAACTGAAAGTGCCATCTCCTGCACAAGAGCACAAGAGCACAAGAGCACAAGAGAACAAGAGCACAAGAGCACAAGAGAACAAGAGAACAAGAGAACAAGAGCACAAGAGCACAAGAGCACAAGAGCACAAGAGAACAAGAGCACAAGAGCACAAGAGCACAAGAGCACAAGAGAACAAGAGAACAAGAGCACAAGAGCACAAGAGCACAAGAGAACAAGAGCACAAGAGAACAAGAGCACAAGAGAACAAGAGCACAAGAGCACAAGAGAACAAGAGCACAAGAGCACCAGAGCACAAGAGCACAAGAGAACAAGAGAACAAGAGCACAAGAGAACAAGAGCACAAGAGAACAAGAGCACAAGAGCACAAGAGCACCAGAGTACAATAGTACAAGAGTACAGCCAAGTGTCCATTTACTGTCAGTGTGCAGCTGGTGCTTAGTGCTTATTCAGTCCTATTCATTGCTGGTCAGTTGCCGCTGGTAGCAGATATATGATGCTATGGCTGTCATTAGCAGTCCGGATATGATTGCTATCATTCGCTGGGTCAGTTAGCCGCTGGTAGCAGGATATATGATTGCTATCATGCGCTGGGTCAGTTAGCCGCTGGTTGCAGGATATATGATTGCTATCATGTGCTGGGTCAGTTAGCCGCTAGTAGCAGCCCAACACAAGCATGACCAGCAAGTAGTAGTTTGTGTGTCCTGCAGTAGTGTGTGTGTGTGTGTGTGTGTCCTGCAGTAGTGAGTGTGTGTGTACTGCAGTAGTGTGTGTGTGTGTGTCCTGCAGTAGTGAGTGTGTGTGTACTGCAGTAGTGTGTGTGTGTGTGTGTGAGTGTCCTGCAGTAGTGAGTGTGTGTGTACTGCACTAGTGCCACACTGTCCAATCTTCCTTTGCATGGGTGTCTAAACATCCTCTTATTTGAATGTCATATTAAATAGTTGCGGAACACTTTCACTATTTCATATTCTGTGTGTGTGTGTGTGTGTGTGTGTGTGTGTGTGTGTGTGTGTGTCTCTTAAAGGACACATCTCACCACACAGATAGCCATCAGTGAGCTGAGTCAGGCAGAGCCAATCAATCCTCTTCCCTTTAGCGCTTCCTCAACAGAGAAAAATAGCAAACCTCTCGCTCTTTGTCCAGCAGTAATAACTAGGTCAATAAAACCTGCAAGAAGACCCTGCCTCAACTGTGACCTTTGACCTATCCGCAGTCCCAAACACAAACAGAACCCAGTTAAGAATCCAAAAGTCAAGCTGAGCACAGCCAACCTTGTTCAATCACAAACACAAACACAAACTGAGCCCAATAATCCACAACCCACAAACACACACACACACATACACACACACACACACAAACACACAAACAGGACACACATTTGGAGCCCTATGATATGTCACACACACTGCATCCTGTAAGAACATGGGAGGGTATGATGTTATCACTGCTCATTGGAGAATATCTGGCTGTGTAATGAATCTAATGAATTAATTAGTCATGACTGGTCACTGCTCACTGGAGGATATGAGGTCATTACTGGTCACTGATGGCCAATCATCAGTAATTAGGAGAAGCCCAGCAAACGCTGTGAAGTGCGACCCACTGCAGAGCCTCTCCTGCCTGGATGTGTGTTTGTCTTTAGCGCAGCATCAGCACACTTAGGATAACACCATCAACCACGTGCTTCTGAAACGCCCACCAGCTAAGAGCCAGTCAGGGTTATTTTCGAATGATTGGCTCTGGTGCAGAGAGACGCGGGAGGCTCGGAGCCAGTCTCCGCAGTCGCGACGGACACACATTTCCTTCATCGGCGCAACAGTCTCGCTTTCCCCTGCCAGCAATCAGGCCCTCACAATAGAGACTGATTACTTTTAGCACAGCTTCTGATTGAGGGCCTGTTCGTGTAGCGGCTGCCTGAAAGCAGACGCAGTGTGTGCTGTGCAGAGGACGGCCTCGACCGGCTCACAGTGGAGACGCAGACCTGCACGCGGCTCCAGAGCCTTACTGACTTTCATGTCCAATCGCCAGCCTCTTCCTACAGTGGAGAACCTGCTGACATTTGGGGGAAATTACAGAATTGTTTTGTAGAGTCTAAGAGGCAAACTAATTACACTTGACAAGTGTTTGAGTGTGTGTGTGCATGTGTGTGTGTGTTGGTGTGTTGGAGGGAGACACAGGGCTGGGAAACCAATGTGTGTGTGTGTCTGTGTGTTTGTCTGTGTGTGTGTGTCTGACGGAGAATGTTGGAAATCAATCCCAGATGATGTGTGTGTGTGTGTGTGTGTGTGTATGTGTGTGTCTGATGGAGATCCAGGGATGGGAATCAATCCCTGATTGTATGTGTGTGTGTGT
>PYXC01001450.1:35000-37500 GCA_015244755.2 Tenualosa ilisha | reverse complement strand
GCTGTTCACTAGATACCACCATGCAGTACTTAACATGACTGTTTGCCCCTGTGTGTTAGACATATATGTGAACACACTATACATGTTTACTGTTCCTATGACTTTGTGTGTGTGTGTGTTTCTATGTGTGTGTGTGTGTGTGTGTGTGTGTGTATGTGTGTGTGTGTGTGTGTGTGTAACATGGTGAACACAACTAATGGAAGTTGAACACAGCAACAGTTTACAGCACAGTTATCATGACTTGAACACTACAATTCAAGAAGACTGACAATTGCGGCTTGTGCTAAGCCTCTTCAGGAAAGGGTGGAAAGTCTCAAGACATGGATGTTAGCAGTTGTAAAAGAAACAAATGGAAGAGTGGAATTTGCCTAAGCTGCAGCGGCACACATGAATCTCCAGGAATTTAGAGCAACTTAGGGTTGAGTGCTTTGCTCAAGGGCACAGGGGTGGCAGCCAGGATTGGACTAGACAGTCATATAATGATGCTCATGTCAAATTTCATACAGTTTGCATCCTTTCATCACAAGACACTGTGAAACTTATATACTTATATAGTTATGTACTGATATGCTTATATAGTTATGTACTTATATGCTTATATAGTTATGTACTGATATGCTTATATAGTTATGTACTTATATGCTTATATAGTTATGTACTTATAGACTTATATAGTTATGTACTTATATACTTATATAGTTATGTACTTATATGCTTATATAGTTATGTACTTATATAGTTATGTACTTATATGCTTATATAGTTATGTACTTATATGCTTATATAGTTATGTACTTATATACTTATATAGTTATGTACTTATATGCTTATATAGTTATGTACTTATATAGTTATGTACTTATATGCTTATATAGTTATGTACTTATATACTTATATAGTTATGTGCTTATATAGTTATGTGCTTATATAGTTATGTACTTATATACTTATATAGTTATGTGCTTATATAGTTATGTACTTATATACGACAAAAGTAGTGGGGCAACATGATTTCCCACTAAATATTTTTTGTCTGTCATTTGGTGGCCTTCTAGCAGAAATGGGTGATTAAGAGCTTGCTGGATGCGGCTCCTTCACACCTGTTCAAATTAGCCATCAGGGGCACTGTGCTTCTTCAGTTGTTCGGTGAAAACTTTGCCAGACCAACCCAGTTTATGGGGTTCATTGTCATGGGAACCAGCTCAAGCAAGACCTTTATGCGTGATGCCCGCCATGTGGCAGTCATAATGAGATGTGTGTGTGTGTGTGTGTGTGTGTGTGTGTGTGTGTGTGTGTGTGATTATGTTGAGATGTTATCCTGTTATGTTTGTGGGTCTGTATGTGTGTGTGTGACATGTAGCTTTGGCAAGTTGACACATCCCCTATTTTTCTCTTGAAGCTGAAGTAAAAAGTGTCCTGTGGTGTGTGTGTGTGTGTGTGTGTGTGCATGTCCGCAGGTGGTGGGCGAGTGGCGCTTCAGTAAGATACACTGTGACATCTTTGTGACACTGGATGTCATGATGTGCACAGCCAGCATCCTCAACCTGTGTGCCATTAGTATTGACAGGTGAACCACTCCACACACACACACACACACACACACACACCACTACTCCCCTTTAACAGGTTACAGCGAAGAGATGATCTATCACATCTGTCACATATTTTTTTACACACACACACACACACACACATACACACACACACACACACATACTGCAACCATGCCTAATGACTAATGAGTGGTCTCTATCTCTGCCCCGCCCCCAACACTCACACACACACACACACACACTCAGGTACACGGCCGTGGCCATGCCCATGTTGTATAACACCCGCTACAGCTCCAAGCGGAGGGTCACCATCATGATCTCTGTGGTCTGGGTCCTGTCCTTCGCCATCTCCTGCCCCCTGCTCTTCGGACTCAACAGCACAGGTAGAGTGTGTGTGTGTGTGTGTGTGTGTGCTTGTGTGTGTCTCCCTGTCCCAGAGTCACACATACACATAGACACATGTGTACACACACACACCACACCCACACACACAGCCCCACTCCTTCTTTTACTCTTCCCCTCTCACTTTCTTTCTCTCTCTCGCTCTGTCTCTCATCCCACTCATTCTTTCTCTCTTCCCTCTCTCTCTCTCTGTCTCCCATCCCACTCATTCATCTGTCTTCATCTCTCTCTCTCTCTCTCTCTATATATATATATATATATCACTTATTCCCCCCATGTGATTGCTAACCCAGCGTTCGTGATCTACTCGTCCATCGTGTCCTTCTCTGTATCACTCGTTCTTTCTGTCTTCCCCCACCTCTCTCTCCTGCAGCCGCGCGGGAAGAGTCTCTGTGTGTGATTGCTAACCCAGCGTTCGTGATCTACTCGTCCATCGTGTCCTTCTACGTGCCCTTCATCATCACGCTGCTGGTCTACGTGCAGATCTACGTAGTCCTGCGCAAGAGACGGAAACGAGTCAACACCAAACGCTGGGCACATGGACC
>PYXC01001450.1:0-2500 GCA_015244755.2 Tenualosa ilisha | reverse complement strand
CACCCACACACACACACACACACACACACACACGTAGAACTGGTAGAGCTTAAAATAAAAAGCTGTGCTCTGGAGAGTGTGCTGAACCTCTCTCTAAAGCACTAAAGTCTGATTCCTGAGTCACACACACACACACACACACACACACTCGAAAACACTGTACTTTAAAGCACAAAAGTCTGATTCTAGCGTCATTTGTTTCATGCTGTCAGGCCCCCAGAGGACAGAACCGTTAGAGAAAGTGTTCTACAGTGGAACCGTTAGAGAAAGTGCTCTACAGTGGAACCATTAGAGAAAGTGCTCTACAGTGGAACCATTAGAGAAATGCTCTACAGTGGAACCCTTAGAGAAAGTGTTCTACAGTGGAACTGTTAGAGAAAGTGCTCTACAGTGGAACCGTTAGAGAAAGTGTTCTACAGTGGAGGTGTCGAACATTCATCAGTCTACTCTGAAAAGATGGATTCTGCTCTGTTCTCTGAACCCTGACACACAAGTCTGCAATTCTGTCTGGAAAGTCATTCCTTTCACGGTGGGGTATGTGTGTGTGTGCGTGTGTGTGTGTGTGTGTGTGTGAGGGAGCCTAGCACTGGCTGTGCTTCACTGGTTCTGACTCGGAGAGTGATATGGGCTTGACAGGCCCAGCAGTCAGCCAGCTGGACGCTGTGTGTGCGTCTGACTTTCCTCTGACTGATCTGTAAGAGTGAAAGAGAGAGAGAAACAGAGAAGTTGTGAATGAACCCAGACGCGATTAACCCAGAAGAGTTTGGATTAACCCAGAAGTGTTTGGATTAACCCGGAAGTGTTTGGATTAACCCAGAAGTGTTTGACACCACAGTACTGAGTGAGACAGATTAAGGTACAGTACTGAGTGTGAGAGAGATTAAGGTACAGTACTGAGTGTGAGACAGATTAAGGCACAGTACTGTGTGTGAGACAGATTAAGGGGATTAAGGGCAGCACCAGGAGTGTGTAGAAGACCCAAGAGCATTTGACTCAGCACTGATGTATTCAGAAAGAGCCACTCAGTAGTCGACTCCATCTGTGTATTAAAAGTGACTTGCAGCTGCATCTGTCTCAGTCACTTCCACTGTCACATATGGCTGCCACAGACAGACAACATGCAATAAACATGCAAGATCACTACAGAATTATGCCCCCTTTAATCAATATGGCTCCCATATCAATGCTACATGTAATCTAATAATCTCATCATTACAGTATGATTCCCCTTTAATCAATATGGCGGCCAATCTATCAACACTGTAATGTGTCATCCTCATTACAGTCATTCTCATTGAACTGCACCAGTTGCTAAATAAAGTCACCTGCCCCTCCATCATGGAGCTGAATAGCCAGTCAGTGATGTTGTATAGATGAAGTGAACTTTCAAACGCAGGTATGTGTGTGTGTGTGTGTGTGTGTGTGTGTGTGTGTGTATATATGTGTGCACACAGTATGTGTGTGTGTGAGCTCTCAAACAGTGGTGTGTGTGTTGGCCTCATGGAGAGTGAATAGGGAGGGATGGAGCCTCAGGAGAGCTGACCTTAGGTGGTTTTTACCCATAATGCTGTGTGACTGTGATAAGCTCACAGGCCAGAGTCTTTTTTTGGAGGGGGGGGGGGGGGGGGGTTGCTGAGATCACAACAAACAACACTACTGTAAGCAGCTCAATCAGCACTACACACACATACACACACACACACACTTAGTTATAATACAATACACATCTATGTGCACAGCACCACAACATGCACTCACAATGTACTGTATGCACACAGACACATGCACAAACACACACACACACACGTACACACATTTGGACAGAACAGGCAGGGTGAATTGGGGAGAGAGAGGTAGAACAATAAAGACAGTAGGAGAGAGAGAGAGAGAGAGAAAGAAAGGTAGAGAGATAAACAGTAGGAGAGAGAGAAAGACAGTAGGAGAGAGAGAGAGAGAGAGAGAGAAAGAAAGGTAGAGAGATAAAGACAGTAGGAGAGAGAGAAAGACAGTAGGAGAGAGACAGAGAGAGAGACAGATAGACAGGAGAAGAGAGAGAGAGAAAGATGATGGTAAGAGGAGGGAGATGAGAAGGAGGGAGGTAGCAAAAACAGGGAGAGAGAGATACAGAAGAAGAGGGAGAAGACAAGGATGAAAAGAAAGAGATAAAAGAGAGAGAAAGAGAGAGGAGAAGGGAGGAGAGGGAGAAAGACAAAGAGTTGGAAAGAAGAAAGAAAGTGAGAGATAGATAGAGAGCAGAGACAGTGAGGGAAAGGGGGTCAGAGAGAGGGAGGAGTGGTGTGTTACTGCTGAGTGGTGGCAGGTGTGTGTGTGTGTGTGTGTGGTGTGTGTGAGGTATGGGTGATGGTGAGACAGCAGGACATGACCCAGCTACTGAAGCTGCTACAGAGCCCCCTGCTCACCCTCATCAGTGCTGTGTGGTTCCCCGAGACACACCCCTCATCTTACATCTGCACACACAACACACACACACACCAACACA
>PYXC01001449.1:270000-320692 GCA_015244755.2 Tenualosa ilisha | reverse complement strand
ATGAGGTTGTCCAAGGTGCATTAGAGACATATTAGTGCATTACTACTGCAGTTTCATTCACTTGTTTAATTAAGTTCACTCTCTAGTGGTCACTCATGTACAGTGCATCTTTGCTAGCTGTGTGTGAGTGGAGAATGAATGAGAGACTAATGAGGATCTGAAGTTTCTATTGTGAGTTTGATAATATGCTTGTTGAATTAATGTTGAATTAGTAGGCTTAGCAAATTATTGCCACCAAACCAGTTAGCATGTAAACAAACTGTGACAGCAGGGCTGTGGGTGGAGACTAGGTAAAGCCTTTTAGGTAGGTGCTGTACAGTGTGTAGGTTTAAAACCAAAACAGTGTTAAGCCTTACTCATTTACTCATTTATTTATAAAATAATAAATAATAAACCTGGAATCAAGGTACTCAAATTAACCTTCAGCTTCCCACTTCTACTGTACAAATGAAACTACGACACCTTACTGTCATTAACACATCATGTGTTTTTATGCAAACTATAAAGCTGCTAATCTTTAAAGGAATTTGTCACTATTTTGGCCAGTATACTAACTTTCTATCTCCCTAGAGTTAAATAATAGAGTTTTACCTTTCTTCAGTTCATCCAGGGATTATCTCAGTCTCACTAGAGTGTTTTTAGCTTCAGGTTAGCATGGACCATTGAATCCTTTGGTTCCCACTAGCATCTCACTGATAACCCATATTCCAGTTCATTAGGTGTGAACTGTGACAGACATGGCACATGGCACACGCACACGCACATACACACACACACACACACACACACACACACACACACACACACACACACGTGCACAAACACACAGGAGCCTTCATCCAGATAATTATCTTTGAGTAATTTAAACAGAACCTCTGTAAATTACATCTGTAAACAGTCTGGAAGTGACACAAATAAAAAATCACAGTTTCCTCACAGTAAAATAAACAGGGCAGTACAGGCCTACTGTTATTAATGTATTTATTTGTTTAGTCATTCACCAGGATAACAATGTAACTAGGAGGAACATTTTCCACAAATACAGTTCAAGTTTTAGAAACACTTGTGCAATGTGAGAGGCATTATGTTCAAGACAAACTTAAATATCTGATGATGATAAGAGTCTGAACTTACTATACAGGACATTATAACTTGCTTACAGTAAAACTACATTGTGTGCAATAGCATAGCAGTAAGTGCACCCATCTACAGTAAGTGGTATTTGACATCATCTGTTTGTGGGTCTATAAGCTATTTGAACCAAGGAAAGCAAGGAGCTTGATAAACTCCACTTCAGGCTCGGCAGCAAAACTTGCTTGATGGTGGTCAAGAAATTTTAAAATGCACTTCGACGGTTTAAATGTCAGTGTTTAATTGGCTCGAGCTAATAGAGCTATTCAGTTTAGTTAAGTGGTCGCTGAAACTGTCGAATTATTTTCTTTTAAAATAAAATTATATTGCTTCTGGGCATACAGATATGTATTGTTATCATTCACCATCTCCTGAAGACTGAATACTTAATATCTAAAATGAGAATAATCTCAGTCCACATTATCATCTCCATGGCTTACTTAATGTGCTTCCACACCAGCACACTGTTACACAGTAGAAGTGCTTGTTGCTGGTAGTGTCCAGAGCACTAGTAGTTAGTATAGTTGGTAGTGTGCAGAACACTAGTAGTTAGTATAGTTGGTAGTGTGCAGAACACTAGTAGTTAGTATGGTTGGTAGTGTGCAGAACACTAGTATACTGTAGTGGTAGTGTCTAGAACAGTTGTCAAATGTCATGAAAACTGCACAAAAATTGTTTCTGAGACTGTGGTGAGGGATATGTGGACAAATAATCCTAGACAAATGTATATTTAGCCAGTTTAATGCTCACAGGACCTGACTGAAAATGTGTTCTGTGTTGCATGTTTTGCTTTTAAAGCCTGATTTGTTATCAAGTCTCCAAAGATGAATGTCTGTCTTTCAGTTTGTAGGTGCGTCTCTCTTTCAATTTGTGCTGCTCTGTCACCAGAGAGGTCGTCACTGGTAAGATCTTCAACGGAACGAGACCCGTGTTGAAGTAGGGGAACACCCTCTCAGTGAACGTGTGTTTGAGAGTGTGTATGATCACGTTCATGTCCGGGTCGGAGAACGTCACCTTTCCTTTGTCCCAGTCCAGCTGCACTCGGATCCTCTGGAGGTTGTGGTTCACTGTGAGGAGGGTGGAGGGCTGTGCAGAGGAGCCTGCGGTGTAGGTGTCCCCGAGGTGACCAACATACCAGACCCCAGGCCTGGAGTGGACGTCTCCCTTCCTGTGGGCAGACTCCGTCAGAAGGCCAAGGAGCCAGTCACCGTTCTCGGACACCTGGACATCCCAGCAGTGGCTCCCTGAGCTGAAGCCCTGGGAGCCCAGGACACTGGGGTCCACGTTCACTCTCTCTGGGTTGTCAGGGAGCTCGGTTCTCTCCTGGCTGACCCTAGCGCTGGTCAGGTCCTCAGAGAGGATGAGGCACGGGTGGGCAGTGTTGGGATCCAGAGTCACAGGAGCTGCACAGAGAGAGAGAGAGAGAATGGATACAGATGTGAAGCTTGTTAACAAATCAGAAAAACCCACCTGCAGGAAGACAACGTCATTGGCTTTCAGCTCCTCCTCCTGCTGATCTTATAGGAGATGGATAAGATCTCCGTGCTCATCTTCTCAATCTTCTCCTTCATCACGTGACTCTTCTGCTCCTCTTCCTCCCTCAGTTCATCTATCCTGGCTGCCTCCTCCTCTCGGAGAAACTGGTGAAGCTTCTCAAACTCCTCCTTGATCTGCATCTCTGTGTTTTCCCTGGTTTTAGACATAACTGAAAATTATTTAATTATAAGTTACAGTAAGAAAAGTAAGATTTTACTGTAAAAAAAGGCAGTACATAATTGCAAATGTATGAGTAAGATTTCATATGGAAACAAATAATTTACTAATGTAATAAGATGATCAAAAGATCATTAGCTCAAACATCAGTGCGTCAGCTCAGAACGGACCATCTAATAGATTATGTTCATGCACAAGACACTTCTCTCATTGAGTACCTCTGATCTGTACCCATCTGTCAAATTAGTGGCAAGAGATTCACCTAATAGCATGCATTCTAATGGCTGACCTCAGACTCCCCTAATAGCTAACAGCTGACTAAGAGCTGCTGCAGCTGATGGCTCTGTTGCCAGTTCAACATGTCATTCCTCACAGTGGGTTACTCACCTGTATGTGCTGGGCAGTCTGGTCCATGGTCAGTTTGAAGGCCTCTGCAGCCTTCAGCTTTTTTCTAACAGTCGAACTGCATCCTAAAACACAGAATTTTACACATCAAGTGTGTGAGTGTGTGTGAGTGTGTATGTGTGTTTGTGTGTGTATGTATGTATGTGTGAGTATGTGCCTGTGACAGCATGTGAATATGTGTGTGTGTGTGTGTGTGTGTGTGTGTATGTATTTGCTTGATGACTTGCCGGTGCCCTAGAACTCTGCATGTTTCGACTGAAGAATCACTGGTGGCTCCCTAAAATTGCTGGTCCCCAAGGTCGGAACCACACACGTCACAGTGCTGTGTTGTTAGCAAAATGATGCTAACGTCATGTGCAAGCAGTGTGCATTTGATTTGTGGCTGTCCCATCTATCTGCTGTAAGTCAACAATATTTGACAACTGGTTTGTTTTGTTTTCCATAATGCAAATGTCACTCAACACAGCCCATTTATGTTTTCTAGGATACAACTTGTACCTGCGCTGGCCAATACCACTATAAATCCCTCAGGTAGCTTTGCACGGACATGAGTACACCATCTCAACAAAAGTATTTCATTAAATTAATTGTATAATTTCAACAGGGTTCATTCATAATGTGAAAGTGTGAAATTGTGCTGAATTGAGAATTTTATTGTACCTATGTTAGTGCACATATTTCATATCTGTTTCTGCCCTGGAGTGTCAGAGTGAATCATTGGAAATGATAGTGAATGATGGCTACATGTCAAAAAAGTTACCAACCCCCGGAACAAGGCTCTGTGAATGTAACCATGGTAACAATTTGCCCCGGCACGGGCCTGGTGGAAAAGAGGTAATAGTGTCTGAAAGAGCAGCGATCTCTCTGCTCATCTTCTCAATCTTCTCCTTCATCATCTGACTCTTCTGCTCCTCCTCCTCCCTAAATGTGGTAGCTATCTTGATTGCCTCTTCATCTCTTAGAAACTGGTGAAGCTTCTCAAACTCATCCTTGATCTGTTTTTCTGTGTGCTGGGCCTGAGTCTGGAAGAAATCATGTGTTTTTTCATGGTTTTTTATTTATTTATTTATTTATTTATTTTAAAATACTCATTGCACTGATATATCAATTTAACAAGGACATGTGCCCCTTTGTTGCGTTAAAATCACAATTCCTCAGCTGAATTCTCACCATAAGTAAGTACCAGCTAATTCTGAATGAACTCAAAAGTTTAAACAATTGTAATTGGTGCACTATGACAAAGAGCTGAAATTAAATCCTATAATCCTTTGCTGAAATATATAGTGAGTAAATATCATATAAACCCCTGATGGGTTGACTAAGGGAAGGGTAAATGCACTTTCATGATGAAGATTGTGTATTGCAGTATCTTTTACAGTATAAGTTTGCAGTTTTGCCATGTGATAAAAGATAATCAAACAAATCTTCATGGTGAAGTCTTTTTTAAAAAAAAACAAAAACAGACAAAAACAAATGTCCTCTTGACCCCTCCCTCTCTTTGTGCTGTGCTCTGAATGTAAACTAGATTTCATGTTCTAGTGACATTGAGTGGCACTTGAATCACAGTTTGGATTTAACCGCCAAAGTTATTTATGTATTCTGTGATGATGTCAATACAATCCACTCACTCTAGAAAAGACTAATTATTTTGGTCCAGAGTCTCACTGACATCATTTTGTTAAGACATCAATTAAAACATTTTAGTAACTGACAAGCACTCAAATCTAACAATCATTAGCTCAAATTTATTAAGTATAAAGTGCTTTTTAAAAACTTCAGAAAAAAAATGAAATGTTAGTGGTAAACAGTTTCTACAAATATTTTGAGTTCACAGAGCAGTCGGGGTTTACAGTGTATTTGTCTAGAAAATATTCACATTCAACCTGGTAAGATGGAGGAACATTCATATTAAAGGTCAGAATGGATGTAATGGACAGGAATGGAGTCTTGCCATGTAATCCTTTGTAAGGGGTGGACATTAATATGGAGACAATCCAACACAGACTTTCTTTTTTACCGTGTACTTACCAAATACATTTCAATCAACATCTACAACCACCCAGTAATAAAGAGGAGACCCTGATGGAACTGTACATCCAGTTGGTGTTACCAGGCAAGTACTGAATAAACCCATGCATGATGAATGGGTATAGGCCTGCTTGCTGAAAAGTATTATCATTAGTGAGTAATTAATTGGAAAGTGATGTTTTGTTGCAGTAAAACTGTGGGACAACCCTAAAGAACTGTAAAATTAATGGGTAATGGACGATGTAGTTTCTCAGAAACACTTTCTTCTTTCCCTGTAAGTATGTCATTTTAAGCAAAGTCATTACCTGCCAAAACAGCACTATTACATGATAACTTGTTGAGCAGGTGAGAGATTGGATGATGCGTAACTGGGTCATAATCTCTCTGTTTTTACATGGTAATTGGGTCATACTCTCTCTGTTTTTACATGGTAATTGGGTTATAATTTCCCAGTAACTGTCTTCATAAATTCAGTAATAATTACCCTTTAATGCAGAATACTTTTTGGTAAATGTTAAGATATATCAAGGTAGTGAGTCTCTCTTTACTCTATAGTTACCATCATTTTACCTGTGTTAGTCAGCACGTTGTTACCAGGTAAATACTTTGTAATTAGGAGACTGTAAAGAAAGGGTTACCAATATCTATTATGTCTGATGTTTGAGGTCGTCCCCTCAGAAATGAGCCTGTTTGTGTCCCTCGGAGCTCAGATAGAGTCTCCAGTGTTCAGACATTCAGCACAGACAACTTCATTCAGTGTGTGTGTGTGTGTGTGTGTTTGAGCTGAGCTGTACTACCACTGAAGAGTGTGTTTGTGTGTGTGTGTGTGTGGTGAGCTGCACTATCATTGGTCAGTCCCTTTGCAGGGTCCTCATCATCCTGCACTGTCATCATCACTGCAGTCAGCGAATCAGGAGGAGAGATTTTGTTACTTGGATTTTATTTACAAAACTTTATTAGGAGATTTGCAATTCATACATGAACCCCGACCAAATCATTCAGATCTCTACCTGGTGACAGCAGAAGCTTTGTCTTCTCTGTTGCTGTGCTGTTAAAATAGACCCTCAGAGTAGTTGTCAGACAGGTGATCTTCACTCTGTATGTGTGTGCGCGTGTGTGTGTGTGTGTGTGTGTGTGTCTGCGTGTTAGTGTGCACATGCCTGTGTGTGTTTGTTAACATGACAGAGGATAGGGATGTGTATATGGTTGTGTGCTGAACTAAAAGTTAAGTGTCTCTCAATCTCCTCTAACTAATTGATCACTATCACCTCTAACTGTGTTTCTCTAATATTACTGAGGCCTTCACATGTAAGATCCTCAGAGGAGAGAGATTACAGGGAATATTAAAGTATGGAAACACTCTCTCAGTGAAAATGTGTGTGAAGGTGTGTAGGTGTGTGTTATTATCAGGGTCAGAGAATGAGAGCTTTCCTCTGTCCCGGTCCAGCTGCACTCTGATCCTCTGGAGTTTCTGCTTCACTGTGAGGCGAGTGGAGGGATGAGTTGGAGCACATGCTCTATATTTACCATCTTTATACCACACTTTCCACTGTCCACTTACAGCATAATCATACTCTCCCTTCCTCTGGCTAGACTCTGTCTTCACCCCCACTAGCCACCATGTGTTCTCCCCAATCTCCACATCCCAGCAGTGAGTCCCTGAGTTAAAGCCCTCAGAGCCCAGGAAACTGCGATACACATCAAATCTCTCTGGGTTATCAGGGAGCTGCTGTCTCTCATCACTACGTCTCACACTGGTCAGATCCTCAGACAGGATGAGTTGTGGGTGTACAGTGTTGGGATCCAGAGTGACAGGAGCTGCAGAGAGAAAGAACACACACATGAGCTGAACACTGAGTGATGTGTGATGAGGATGTGAATGATGGTCATTATTAATAGTGGTGTTACCAAGTGTAATGGCAGGAGAAGTAGGAACAGTGAAATTCTCTTTAGTCATCAGTATGAAGGGATCCCAGCTGTGCAGGAGTTTACTCACAGGAGAGGGGGGTGTTAGTGGAATGATGGGGGAGTAGCATTGCTTCACACTCGTTTACCATCTCTGTCTCTATCACGCTCTCCATCTATTCACATAATAACCCATTCCTCCCTTCCTCACACAGTGACCCATCCTTCCTGTCAATAAATGTGGACCACAGTTCTCTACCACTCTCTCCATCACTCTCTCCATCTCCATTCCTCTTTCCATCTCTGTCACTCTCTCCATCTTTCCCTACACCTGACCAAGGCATTTCATACACACATTGTGCTTTACAAAGATAAAGGCAGAGAACAGTGAAGGTAGAAAATGAAATGACAACAAATGATTAACAAAAAGAAAACAAAATAAATAAAATGAAATGAAAATAAAAACACACAGAGACACAGAGACCTCTTTACCAACAGCTGATAAATAAGTGTGTGTGTGTGTGTGTGTGTGTGTGCGTGTGATAGAGAGAGAGGGTGTGGATGGCATGCTTACTGTACTGAACAATCTCCTGCATCTTCTCCCAGACTCTGAACTTCAGGTTGCCCAGGTGCTTTGCCACATTGATCAGAGCTCCTGAAACCCTCTCTGGATCCTGCAGTGTGCACTGGGCTCTGGAATAACATTCAGGAGTCAGTGCTGCTGTGGGTTTGGGTTCAGAACCACAGAGAAGAGAGAGACAAGAGGCAGATCACTCACCTCTCCACTGTGCTCTTGTAGTTCTGGCAAAAAAAGGAGAGTGAGTGACTTCAAACTTTGATTCATTACAAAATGCACTGACACACACTTGCGGCAATACACACATTTCATGTACACACACATGCATGTGTGCACAGACACACATGCACACATAGACACACATACAAACACAAGTAACTTTGGGTTGTGACTGGTGATTCTTATGACAGCAGAACAAACAGATGCAGGTGTGGGGAGAGAGAGGAGGTTTTCCACCAGCGAACTCTCCGAGGCAGAGGTGTCTAAGCTTCTCACAGACAGACAGCCTACCTCTTGTCTTCTGGACCCTATCCCAACAACCCTTCTTCAGGCCATAACCCCCACTGTTGTGACAGCAACCACACATGTGGTCAATGCTTCACTAACTAGGGGTTCATTTCCCACTGTCTTCAAACAAGCCCAGGTAACACCGCTGCTCAAAAAACCATCCCTTGCTCCCACTCAAGTGGAGAACTACCGGCCTGTATCTCTTCTTCCCTTCCTTTCCAAAGCCATTGAACAAGCTGTCTTTAAACAGGTCACAGGATTTCTCACTCAGAACCACCTCCTCGACTCCAACCACCCTGGTTTCATAGAATATACCATCACTGAACATACAGTCACCATCACTGAACATATAGTCACCATTACTGAACATACAGTCACCATCACTGAACACATAATCACCATCATTGAATATAAAATCACCATCACTGAACATATAGTCACCATCATTGAACATATAATCACTATCACTGAACATATAGTCACCATCATTGAACATACAATCACCATCACTGAACATATAGTCACCATCACTGAACATATAATCACCATCACTGAACATATAGTCACCATCATTGAACATACAATCACCATCATTGAACATATAATCACCATCACTGAACATATAGTCACCATCATTGAACATACAATCACCATCATTGAACATATAGTCACCATCATTGAACATACAATCACCATCATTGAACATACAATCACCATCACTGAACATATAGTCACCATCATTGAACATACAATCACCATCATTGAACATACAATCACCATCACTGAACATATAGTCACCATCATTGAACATTACATTTTACATTTACGCATTTAGCAGACGCTTTTATCCAAAGCGACTTACAACTCATCAACTGTCCAGGGCCAGTTTCCCCTAGAGCAACATAGGGTTAAGTGCCTTGCTCAAGGGCACAGAGGTGGCAGCCGGGATTCGAACCCACAACTTTTCAGGCTACTTACACGCTAGCCAGGTTCCTTAACCACTACGCTACCACCACCCCAATCACCATCACTGAACATATAGTCACCATCACTGAACATACAATCACCATCACTGAACATATAATCACCATCACTGAACATATAGTCACCATCATTGAACATACAATCACCATCATTGAACATACAATCACCATCACTGAACATATAGTCACCATCATTGAACATACAATCACCATCATTGAACATACAATCACCATCACTGAACATATAGTCACCATCACTGAACATATAACTATCATTGAACATACAATCACCATCACTGAACATATAGTCACCATCACTGAACATATAGTCACCATCATTGTATTGCTTTTTATGCCTTAATAATAAGTGAAAATTGCTCTACATCATATATTCCTACTTCTATATAAGAGAAGGACCCAGCCATAGGTCAGCAGCGCTTATTCTTTCATTCAGCTGAAACTATTCAGTAGGTCTTGAGCTACTTCCTCTTTAGAATGTAGTTTTTTTTTAATCTTGTTCTTTTTTGTCTTTTCAATTAGGTTTTTAACCTTTCTGCGTTGTAGTTGTTCTCTTTTTGGAATTCTCTTTTTGCTGAAATAAAACCAACTCTATCTATGATAGAGTGAAAAAGGAAAATAGGCCTGGTTTAGCTTTTATATAATTCACTGCCTCACGAGCCGACTGACAAAGCTTAATCAAGGCCAGTAATCAAGGGGTCCTTTCCATTTTTCAAAGAGGGTAAGTTGCCTCATCTTATTTGGGAAAACATCTGGGGTTAACAGTTAGGTGGGTGTTAGGAGTAGCGGACTAAACTTGGGGGGCCCCAGTGAGCAGTCACAAATTGCATCAACACACACACACACACACACACACACACACACACACACACACAATAATACAGAGAGTGTGGTTATAACCTGCAGGAGTGTGACATCATCAGCTCCCATCTGCTCTTCTATGGCTCTGATTGTGTCTGAAAGAGATGAGATCTCTCTGCTCATCTTCTCAATCTTCTCCTTCATCATCTGACTCTTCTGCTCCTCTTCCTCCCTCAGTGCAGCTATCCTGGCTGCCTCTTCATCTCGTAGAAACTGGTGAAGCTTCTCAAACTCCTCCTTGATCTGCTTCTCTGTGTGCTGGGCCTGAACCTGGAAAGAGATCAACAAGGGCAAGAGTTTAGAATTACATAAGATCTCCAATGAACAAGTATTTCTTAAAACCTTTTCCCAGCCTGAGATGCTTATATTGATGTGTATGTATGCAGCATATAGTTCACCTTAATGTGTTTGGCTATTTCATTACAGTTGACTTTGGCTTTTTCAAAGACCTTCAATTGCTCCTTTGTGGAACCCAGGTTTGTTTTGAGCTCTTCCTGAAAGCCGTGGATGATGAGGTAAGGGAGGAGAAAGAGAGAGAGAGAGAGAGAGAGAGAGAGATTTTGAACTTGAACTTCACAGCATAAATTGTCATCACTAATACAACAAATGGTGGCTGGCTTCATGTGGCAGCAAAGGATTACATGTAAATGAATAGTGCCACCTAGTGTTGATTTCAGGCACAGCGACCACAGAAAGTTTGAATACTGTCACAATTCTGAACATAATTTTGTGTAAAAGATTTCTGAAATGTGAAAGTTACTCAATGTCTGAATCTAAATCTTTTTCATTAGGCCAAGTGATAATGATAACTTACTTTTCGATCCGCTGCTGCCTCAATAATGGGACTGAAGTTGTGATTTTTATGCAGTTTTGAGTCTCGACACGAGAAACACACAAGCTGCTGATCAGTGTGGCAAAACAGCCTAAGTGGGTCACCATGGAGACTGCATTGTCCTCCTCTCTGGTGTGTAAGTGTGTCTCTCTCCTGTAAGTACGTCTCACACAAGTTCCTGAGCACAAGGTTGAGTGGAGGCTCAGACTTTGATCTCTTCCTGCAGACTGGACATTCTCTACATTGTTTAGTTTCCCAGACCTTCTTCAGGCAGGCTTTACAGATGCTGTGAGTGCAGTTCAGAACTACAGGATCCTTGTAGATGTCAGTGCACACAGGACAGGACAAGTCCTCTTCCAGCTTTGAAGCCATTTCAAACGGTAACTACAGTTTTACTTTCACTTTCAAGAGTATGAAAAATTCACATAATTTTCTCAGTTCTTCCTGACTTTTTATCTGAATGTTTCATTCCAACTTCCTCAGCTTCTGCTCTGAAAACAGTCTGGTTTGATTGCTTTGCTAAGGTTATCCTCAACTGCAGTAGTAGTTTCTGTAGAGCAGTAGCAGAGACCAGAGCAGCCAACTGTCACTGAGCTTCACTTCCTCTTTCAGGAGAAGTGAGTCAGGGGGAGGGATCGAGAGGAGATGAAAGCTGATTGGTCAGTGCCACATTCCGTTAGTTATGTCCCTTCTGTCAGGTTCACAGTAGGAGTCTGCTATCCACACAGATGATCACATGATCATGATCTTCATTCCCAGAGAGCAGAATGTGATGTGACACCTACAGTATATACACTCACTCACATCATGTGGACTTCAGTTATTTAGCAGCTTGTATGTAGAGCAGCACTAAAGCATACAGTCTCACCCAGTCTTTACTCTGGACACTCTAGATACCACACTCACCAGAAGATAAGACATCCACTCAACATCTGGACTGATTGGACACTCTAGATAACACACTCACCATAAGACCAGACATCCACTCAACATCGGGACTGATTGGACACTCTAGATACCACACTCACCATAAGATAAGACATCCACTCAACATCTGGACTGATTGGACACTCTAGATAACACACTCACCATAAGATAAGACATCCACTCAACATCTGGACTGATTGGACACTCTAGATAACACACTCACCATAAGATAAGACATCCACTCAACATCTGGACTGATTGGACACTCTTGATACCACACTCACCATAAGATAAGACATCCACTCAACATCTGGACTGATTGATCACTCTAGATAACACACTCACCATAAGATAAGACATCCACTCAACATCTGGACTGATTCTTATTATTCTTTATTGTCCATTCATTTTAGTGTCTGGGGAGGAAATCATGTGGGACACACAGGTCTGGTGTGTGTGTGTGTGTGTGTGTGTGTGTGTGTGTGTGTGTGTGTGTGTGTGTGTGTGTGCGTGCGTGGCTGCATGGCTGGCACTGGTCAGCGGTGTGATGATCAGGGGAGGATCAGGTGCTATCTGGTTAATTCCTGATTAGACTGTCTGTAATTATACACACACGCCTAGGATGAAGTGCACCAGGAATGCTGATTCTCAGTCTGGTGTATAGAGCTGCAGGCATCAGGATACAAACTCACACATGCATGCATGCACACACGCATGCATAACATTTCCTATTCTAGTCTATAGTTGTTGTTTTCCAAAATATGATCAAACCAAGAAAGAGTACATTACTGTCTGTAGTTCAGTGTCACAAACATCTCCTTGTGACACCATCTTTGTCATCTCACACGGTGCTGCTCTAATGAAACAGAGGCCTTGTAAAAGTCTTAGGGGAAAGTGTAGCTGTTAAACAGTTGCTCTTCATTCTGTGTATGTGTGTGTGTGTGTGTGTGTGTGTGTGTCTGTGTGTGTGTGTGTGCGTGTGTGTGTGTGTGTGAGTGTGCGTGCGTGTGTGTGTGTGCGTCTGTGTGTGTGTATGCATTTGTCAGCATGACACATCTGAGTAGGGATGTGTGTGCTGTTAGGTGTGCTCAAAATGACGGGTTTGTTCTTTTTTTCTGTTTGTTATCTGTCAATCTCTCCTGATTTATTTCCTAATGCAGAGGAGTACTTGTCAAGAATGAGTATCAACAGGAATCACAGGAAATTTGCCAGTATTAAAGTATGGAAACACTCTCAGTCAGTGTGTGTGTGAGAGTGTGTGGGTGTCAGCTGTTTCCTCTGTCCCAGTCCAGCTGCACTCTGATCCTCTGGGGTTTCTGCTTCACTCTGAGAAGAGTGCTAGCCTCTGGATCATACGCTGTGTATTTCTCATTATAGTAATTTACTCTACACTGTCCACTCACATCATCATCACATTGTCCCTTCCTCTGGCCACACTCTGCCATGAATGATGGGGGAGTAACATTACTGCATATTCTTACTCATTTACCATCTCTGTCTCTATCACTCCATCTATACAGCAATCTGTCATCTACCTTGGAGATCATTTGCTGCATCTTCTCCCAGACTCAGACAGCACAGTCATCAAACACACACATAAACCCCGACCAGTTCACAAAATCATTCAGATCTCTACCTGGTGACAGCAAGAAGCTTTGTCATCTCTGTTGCTGTGCTGTTCAAAGATCCTTAGAGGAAAGTGTAGCTGTCAGACGGCTGTGTGTGTGTGTGTGTGTGTGTGTGTTTGTATTTGTGTATGTTAGTGTGCACATGCCTGTGTGTGTTTGTTAACATGACAGAGGATAGGGATGTGTATATGGTTGTGTGCTGAACTAAAAGTTAAGTGTCTCTCAATCTCCTCTAACTGATTGATCACTATCACCTCTAACTGTGTTTCTCTAACATTACTGAAGCCTTCACATGTAAGATCCTCAGAGGAGAGAGTTTACAGGAAATATTAAAGTATGGAAACACTCTCTCAGTGAAAGTGTGTGTGAAAGTGTGTAGGTGTGTGTTATTATCAGGGTCAGAGAATGAGAGCTTTCCTCTGTCCCAGTCCAGCTGCACTCTGATCATCTGGGGTTTCTGCTTCACTGTGAGGAGAGTGGAGGGATGAGCTGGAGCACCTGCTCCATATTTACCATCTTTATACCCCACATACCACTCTCCACTCACATCATCATTATACTCTCCCTCCCTCTGGCTACACTCTGTCTTCACTCCCACACACCACCATGTGTTCTCCCCAACCTCCACATCCCAGCAGTGAGTCCCTGAGTTAAAGCCCTCAGAGCCCAGGAAACTGGCATACACATCAAATCTCTCTGGGTTATCAGGAAGCTGCTGTCTCTCATCACCACGTCTCACACTGGTCAGATCCTCAGACAGGATGAGGTTGGGTTTCGCAGTGTTGGGATCCAGAGTGACAGGAGCTGCAGAGAGAAAGAACACACACATGAGCTGAACACTGAGTGATGTGTGATGAGGATGTGAATGATGGTCATTATTAATAGTGGTGTTACCAAGTGTAATGGCAGGAGAAGTAGGAACAGTGAAATGCTCTTTAGTCATCAGTATGAAGGGATCCCAGCTGTGCAGGAGTTTCCTCACAGGAGAGGGGGGTGTTAGTGGAATGATGGGGCAGTAGCGTTTCTCCACACTCATTTACCATCTCTGTCTCTATCACTCTCTCCATCTTTTCACACAGTCTCCACTGTAACCCATCCCTCCCTTTCTTACACAGCAACACTTCCTTCCTGTCAAGAAATATGGACCACAGTTCTGTCTCACCATCTCCACCTCTATCACTCTCTCCATCTCTATCACTCTCTCTATCACTCTCCATCTCTCTCACTCTCTCCATCACTTTCTCCATCTCTATCACTCTCTCCGTCTCTCTCACTCTCTCCATCCTTCCCTACACCTGACCAAGGCAAGTGTATTTATATTGTGTATTTCATACAGTTTACAAAGATAAAGGCAAAGAACAGTGAAGGTAGAAAATAAAATGACAGAAAGTGATTGACAAAAAGAAAACAAAATAAATAAAATGAAATGAAAAATAAAAACACACAGAGACCTCTTTACCAACAGCTGATGCAGAGACCAGGGGTACATTTCTCTGTGTTTAGGTTTATGTGTCAAAGTTTACATTTACATTTACGCATTTAGCAGACGCTTTTATCCAAAGCGACTTACAACTCATCAACTATCAATTGTTCAGGGCCAGTCTCCCCTAGAGCAACTTAGGGTTAAGTGCCTTGCTCAAGGGCACAACGGTGGCAGCCGGGATTCGAACCCACAACTTTTCAGGCTACTTACACGCTAGCCAGGTTCCTTAACCACTACGCTACCACCACCCCAAAGTTAGTCTGGATGTCTGGGTCTGTTTCTGCTGTTGCATCTGTGCATAAATAAGAGTCTGTTTGTGTGTGTGTGTGTGTGTGTGTGTGTGTGTGTAATAGAGAGAGAGAGGGTGTGGATGGCATGCTTACTGTACTGCATCTTCTCCCAGACTCTGAACTTCAGGTTGCCCAGGTGCTTTGCCACATTGATCAGAGCTCCTGAAACCCTCTCTGGATCCTGCAGTGTGCACTGGGCTCTGGAATAACATTCAGGAGTCAGTGCTGCTGTGGGTTTGGGTTCAGAACCACAGAGAAGAGAGAGACAGGAGGCAGATCACTCACCTTTCCACTGTGCTCTTGTAGTTCTAGAAAAAAGGAGAGAGAGCGACTTCAAAATTCACAATATGCACTGACTTGCACGCACACACACATTTATATACATACACATACATGTGCGCACAGACACACACACACACACACACACACACACACACACACACACACACACAGACACTGCTGACGGTATGGATTTGAGATCAAGCTGCAGTGTAACACTGGGCTCTCACAAGTGATTCTTATGACAGAACAAACAGACACTGACAAACACTGACCAGCACATAGTTAATCATCACATGGGCGTCAAAGTCTCATAGGCAAACTGAATGAACTGATATGTGCATGAGTGAGTGTGTGTGTGTGTGTGTGTGTGTGGTGGATATATGCAGGTCACATGAACTCCCCAAGACTTGAAACATACACACACACACACACACGCTCACACACACACACACACACACACACACATACACACTCACATACATAGTATAGTTCTAACCTGCAGGAATGTGACATCATCAGATCCCATCTTCTCTTCTATGGATCTGATTGTGTCTGAAAGAGATGAGATTTTTCTGCTCATCTTCTCAATCTTCTCCTTCATCATCTGACTCTTCTGCTCCTCTTCCTCCCTCAGTGCAGCTATCCTGGCTGCCTCTTCATCTCGTAGAAACTGGTGAAGCTTCTTAAACTCCTCCTTGATCTGCTTCTCTGTGTGCTGGGCCTGAGTCTGGAATCAGAGCATTCACCTGCAATTAAATTACCTTGATTTACACAAACACAATTCTCTTGCTAAACAAGACACCTTTCTGTAAACATTAGACATGAATGTACTAGGTTAAAGGTGAGTTTTGCTTTTCCAAAATCCTTACTTACTTTCACTCTCAGGAAGGTTTTCCTTATGTTATTCCCACCTGCTGTTGAAGGCTCGTTTTTGTCTCTTTTCGAAGAGGTGAAGAGACCAGAGAAGCTGTCTGTCTCTGAGATTCACTTCCTTCTTCAGAACAGGTTTGACAGAGGGAGGGATCTTGAGGAACTAAGAGCTGATTGGTCAGTTTAACAACCCTCCTTCACCAAACGACGTAACACTTCACTCCTTTCTGCCAGGTTCAAACATGAGTGGTCTTTTGGTCAAAATATGAATACATACAAATGATCACATAGCTATTTAATTAGAGAAGTGTTTAGTCAGATTGGATATACAGTATGACAGTAGATCATATCAGTGTTCTTCAAAATATGTCTCAAAGTGCACTGAATTAGAAGAACTACACAAGAACTACTCTTCATTTCTCAATCTAACATGCGTCTAGGAAGTATTTCTAAACGATTTTTCTGATTCTGTACTGTTCCCATTGCTGTATATAATCCTCTATCCTCTGTTATATATTAACCACACATATTATGGACAAGTGTGGCCTGGAGCCATAAATGTACAAAGTGCAAAGTCTCCTCTTCCACAGGCAGTGACTAATAACCAGTTAGACAAATTTGTGAAATATATTTGAAGACATTTAATACACTTTCTTAAGCCTTACAGTGTTCCAGATGATGTGTGTGTGGGGTAGTGTTCAGCTGTGAGTGACATTCAGGAGAGTCAGTCATTCTCAAATAGCACACCTGACCTTTGATACACACAAGGGCTTATGACATATCACATGCTACACGATACTGGTTGGTTTTATATGAAATCACATTCATATGAGGTTGTCCAAGATGCATTAGAGACATATTACTGTATTACTAATGCAGTTTCATTGACTAGTTTGATTAAGTTCACAACAGCACCATCTAGTGGTCACTTATGTACAGTGCATCTTTTCTAGCTGTGTGTGAGTGGAGAATGAATGAGGGACTAGTGAGGATTTGAAGTTTCTATTGTGAGTCTGATAATATGCTACCATGTTGAATTAATAAGCTACGTAAACTATTGCCATCTAACCAGTTAGCATGTAAACTGTGACAGCAGGGCTGTGGGTGGAGACTAGGTAAAGCCTTTTAGGTAGGTGCTGTACAGTGTGTAGGTTTAAAACCAAAACTAGTGTTAAGCCGTTACTCATTTACTCTGTATAACATTCCTGTCAGGGGAAAATAATCAACCTGGAATCAAGGCACTTAAATTAACCTTAAATTTTTCACTTCTACTGTACATTTTTTTTTTTTATGCAAGCTATAAAGCTGCTAATCTTTAAAGGAATTTGTCACTATTTTGGCCAGTATACTAACTTTCTATCTCCCTAGAGTTAAATAATAGAGTTTTACCTTTCTTCAGTTCATCCAGGGATTATCTTAGTCTCACTAGAGTGTTTTTAGCTTCAGGTTAGCATAGACCATTGAGTCCTTTGGTTCCCACTAGCATCTCACTGATAACCCATATTCCAGTTCATTAGGTGTGAACTGTGACAGACATGGCACATGGCACATGCACACACACACACACACACACACACACACACACACACACACACACACACACGCACACACACACACACACACTTGCACAAACACACAGGAGCGTTAATTATCTTTGAGTAATTTAAACAGAACCTCAGTAAATTACATCTGTAAACAGTCTGAAAGTGACACAAATAAAAAAATCACAGTTTCCTCACAGTAAAATAAACAGGGCAGTACAGGCCTACTGTTATTAATGTATTTATTTGTTTAGTCATTCACCAGGATAACAATGTAACTAGGAGGAACTTTTCCACAAATACAGTTCTAGTTTTAGAAACACTTGTGCAATGTGAGAGGCATTATGTTCAAGACAAACTTAAATATCTGATGATGATAAGAGTCTGAACTTACTATACAGGACATTATAACTTGCTTACAGTAAAACTACATTGTGTGCAATAGCATAGCAGTAAGTGCCCCCATCTACAGTAAGTGGTATTTGACATCATCTGCTTGTGGGTCTATAACAACACTTTCCATCTCATTCTGACATACTGGAAGAAGCAAAATCTGGTCTTCGACAAATCAGTTTGGACACATTCTCATAGCTGTGACAGAACTTGGTTGACACGGACACGCACACAAACATACACACACACACACACACACACACACACAGTAGCACACTGACACAGGGACACATAAAAATACCAGTACAAGCAATGATAACACACACACACACACACACACACACAAACACACACACACACACACACAGACACACACACACACACACAGTATGCAGTTCATTAACTCACTCATATTCCATTGTTAACACAGTTTATATATTTAACTGGCAGTAGAAATGCCACAGAGGGAGTTTACCACCTGCGGAAAGAGAATGTTAACACACACACACACACACACACACACACACATATAGTAACCCACTTGCAGGAAGAGAACGTCATTGGCTTTCAGCTCCTCCTCGATGCTGCTGATCTTATAAGAGATGGATAAGATCTCATCTTCTCAATCTTCTCCTTCATCACCTGACTCTTCTGCTCCTCTTCCTCCCTCAGTGCAGCTATCCTGGCTGCCTCCTCCTCTCGGAGAAACTGGTGAAGCTTCTCAAACTCCTCCTTGATCTGCATCTCTGTGTTTTCCAGCTGAACCTGTATAGTGACATGGAAAGAAGGCCTGGTTTTAGACATAACTGAAAACTACTTAATTATAAGTTACAGTAAGAAAAGTAAGATTTTACTGTAAAAAAGGCAGTACATATTTGCAAATGTATGAGTAATATTTAATATGGAAACAAATAATTTACTAATGTAATAAGACGATCAAAAGATCATTAGCTCAAACATCAGTGCGTCAGCTCAGAACGGACCATCTAATAGATTGTGTTCATGCACAAGACACTTCTCTCATTGAGTACCTCTGATCTGTGCCCATCTGTCAAATTAGTGGCAAGAGATTCACCTAATAGCATGCATTCTAATGGCTGACCTCAGACTCCCCTAATAGCTAACAGCTGACTAAGAGCTGCTGCAGCTGATGGCTCTGTTGCCAATTCATTTACATTTACATTTAGGCATTTAGCAGACGCTTTTATCCAAAGCGACTTACAAAAGAGGATAACATTCAAGCTACAACACAATGAAAGAACTAACAAGGAGTGGATATTGCTAACATAGAATCTGCACTATTTTAGGTTGAAATTGCAATAATGTAACACAGTGTAGAGAAATTAAATTATTAAGTGCATTCTCAAAATGTACGCCAGGAGATATTCTTGGAAGAGCTGAGTCTTCAAGAGTTTCTTGAAGGTGGAGAGTATATCAGTTGATCTGGTAGCACTTGGGAGGTCATTCCACCAGTGTGTAACCAGATATGTGAAGAGTCTGCATTGACCTGCACAAGGTGTTGGCCGTGCTAGAAAACGTTCCTTAGAGGAGCGTAGCGGTCGTCGGGTGACATAGGGCTTCAGCAGAGTATTCAAGTAGATGGGAGCAGAGCCATCATTCACCCTGTAGGCCACCATAAGTGCCTTGAATTTAATGCGAGTAGCCAAGGGTAACCAGTGAAGTTCAATGAACAGAGGTGTGACATGTGCCCTTTTTGGCTGGTTAAAGACCAGACGTGCAGCTGCATTCTGGATCATCTGTAGTGGTCTCACCGCACAGGCTGGTAGGCCTGATAGGAGGACATTGCAGTAGTCAAGATGAGAGATAACCAGTGTCTGAACCAGGAGCTGGGTTGCATGTTGGGTTAGGTATGGCCTGATCTTCCTTATGTTGAATAGGGAAAAACGGCACGAGCCACAGAGGCAACGTGATCTGCAAAGGTCAGTTGGTCATCGATCATGACACCTAGGTTTCTTGCCACTTTTGTGGGAGAAACAGACAGGGAGTCGATCTTGATACTGATGTCGTGATGTATGGCTTGTTTGGCTGGGAGGACCAGCAGTTCAGTTTTGGAGAGATTTAGTTGGAGGTGATGTCCTTTCATCCATGCAGATATATCAGAGAGACAGTCCGAGATCCGTATTGACACCGTGGAGTTGTCAGGTGGAAAGGACAGATAGAGCTGGGTATCATCAGCATAGCAGTGGTAAGAGAAGCCATGGGAGTGGATGATTGAGCCCAGCGAGGTGATGTACAGGGCGAAGAGAAGGGGCCCCAGCACAGATCCTTGGGGTACACCTGTGGTGAGTTGGTGAAGTGCCGATGTCTGTCCTAGCCATGATGCGTTAAACGACCGTCCAGTAAGATAGGACTTGAACCAGGAGTGCGCTGTGCCATCAATGCCAATGTTGGTCAGCTTGGTCAAATGCTGCTGATAGGTCCAGCAGGATGAGCACTGAGGACTGACCTGTCGCTCTGGCCTCTTTTAATGCTTCCGTCACAGACAGAAGCGCCGTTTCAGTGGAGTGGCCACTTCTGAAACCGGATTGGTTGGAGTCGAGGAGGTTGTTCCGAGTGAGAAATCCTGTGACCTGTTTAAAGACAGCTCGTTCAATGGCTTTGGAAAGAAAGGGAAGAAGAGAGACAGGCCGGTAGTTCTCCACTTGAGTGGGAGCAAGAGATGTTTTTTTGAGCAGCGGTGTTACCTGGGCTTGTTTGAAGACAGTGGGAAATGTACCCCTAGTTAGTGAAGCATTGACCACATACCACCAAGATGGCATGGTATTCAAAGGAGCTGTATGTGACAGATGGTACCAGTTGAGTATATTTCCATTTGTCTGATATTAACAGCATGTGTGGTTGCTGTCACAATTGTGGGGGTTATGGCCTGAAGAAGGGTTGTTGGGATAGGATCCAGAAGACAAGAGGTAGGCCGGCTGTCTGTGAGAAGCTTAGACACCTCTGCCTCGGAGAGAGGAGTGAAAGAAGAAAAGGAAGCAGTTGGTGTAGAGAGGCTAGGAGAAGGAACCTGTGTAGATTGGTTTGAGAACTGAGTACTAATAGCTGCAACTTTGTTAGTGAAGAATGCAGCAAAAGTGTCAGCTGTGAGGTTAGTTGGAGGAGGTGGAGGAGGTGGGTTTAGTAAAGATTTAAAGGTGGAAAAGAGTTTCTTGGTGTCCGTGGCGTTGTTAATCTTGTCATGATAGAAAGCCTTTTTCGCAGCAGTGACACTGGATGAGAAGGAAGATAGTAGTACTTGGAATTGTGCTAGATCGGCCGAATTCTTAGTTTTGTGCCATTTCCTTTCAGCAGCTCTGAGGTTAGTGCGCATTGACCGAAGTGAGTCATTAAGCCACGCATGAGACTGGGTGGGTTGTGCGGGTCTGGTAGACAGAGGGCACACACGATCCAAGCAGAATCTCAGCGTAGAACAGAGTGACTCTGTGGCATCATCAACCTCAAAAGAAGAGAAACTTCTAGACGGTGGTAGAGCAGACGCCACCAAGGAGGAAAAGTGAGTAGGAGATAGATTCCGGAGATTGCGACGGACAGAGACAAAGGGAGTAGGAGCAGATGGTTGCTGACAGAGGGAAACCTTGAACTGAATAAAGTAATGGTCAGATAGATGTAGAGGAGTAACTGTTTGTGAAGTAGCAGCGCACTTCCTGGTGAAAATGAGATCAAGTTCCTTACCGGCTTTGTGAGTCGGAGGGCTGTGAACCCGCTGTAGCTCAAAGGTTCATCAGAGATAGGAATTCGGCAGAACCTGGATTGTCCAAGTGGATGTTCATATCACCGAGAACAAGCATGGGACAGTCATGCTCAGGGATGGAGGAAAGCAGAGTGTCAAGTTCCTCAAGGAAATCGCCCATTTGACCTGGAGGACGATAGATAACACACAGATATACTTTGACCGGTGCCGTTACCAAGATGGCATGGTATTCAAAGGAGCTGTATGTGACAGATGGTACCAGTTGAGTATATTTCCATTTGTCTGATATTAACAGCCCCGTACCACCCCCTCTCCTGGATGGGCGGGAGGTGTGGGAAAAAGCATAGTTGGTGGAGAGTGCAGCAGGAGTGGCAGTGTTTTCTGGTTTGATCCAGGTCTCAGTGAGAGCCAGAATGTCCAGAGAAAGATGGTTCACATAAGCCGAAATGAAGTCTGCTTTGTTCACTGCAGACTGACAGTTCCACAAACCTACGGTGAAGGAGTTGTTTGTAGATGACAAGACATGATGTCTAGAGCGGAGGTTTGCAAGGGTCTGTTTCCTTTTGCGGAAGCGGAATCTGCGACGACTGGAGACAACTGGAATGGAGTAGAGACACATTGTGGCAAGATGAAGTTTGCATAGAAGATTAAGTTACAGAGAATAGGACATGGTGATTAGTTAGTTAGGGCGGTGTCCTTACTCGGTGGACACGCGCAGGTAGACACGCTCGTCTTTACCCCAGTCAGTCTTAGACATGCGCAGGTAGACACGCCCGTCTCTACCCCAGTCAGTCTTAGACATGCGCAGGTAGACACGCCCGTCTCTACCCCAGTCAGTCTTAGACATGCGCAGGTAGACACGCCCGTCTCTACCCCAGTCAGTCTTAGACATGCGCAGGTAGACACGCTCGTCTTTACCCTAGTCAGTCTTCACACAAGGAGGGCTGAACAAAAGGGATGACGCTTCCGCTGACGCTTCAGTGTCACTCCTGCTAATAGGAACAATGATTGACTACGCCTGGCTGAGACCGCCCACCAAGAGTCAGACAGAAACAATAGGCCTGATAGGAGTGGCCAACGACCAATTGATCTCTGATGACCCAGCTGTGCTAGTACTTCACACCTTCTGATGGCTTGTAGGTGTATTACAAATCAGGTGGTTTCCCACAAGACAGGTAATCCAAAGCAGCTTCCAAGTTTAGCAAAATAAGCACAGAACTAAGGAGCTACACACACAGGAAGTAAGTGAGTGTCTGCTTATTTAGTTCTGTGCTTATTTTGCTAAACTTGGAAGCTGCTTTGGATTACCTGTCTTGTGGGAAACCACCTGATTTGTAATACACCTACAAGGTTAGAATGGATGTAATGGACTGAAATGGAGTCTTGCCATGTAATCCTTTGTAAGGGGTGGATATTTATACAGAAACAATACAGACTGTACGGGCCCGATGGACGCAAATTGCGTCCAAATTCACAGCCAATCTTCTCTGTTGAATTACTCCAGAACTATACATCGTAACGAGATGGAACTTATACCAAACGAAACAGCAGAACCAGGGCTTTCCAACGTGTCCACTCGCTTATTTTTGCGCTCAAGCATCGGCGAGATATTAATTTCCACAAGTGTCCACAGGGGGGACTAGGGGTCAAATGGCCCTCTTGTGGGTTTTCTAGGTAAAAAGGTCAATTGACCCTTCTCTGGGACTTCTAGTGTTAAAAAGTCGGAAAAATCTGTCATATTAGCGCTCTGCGCAGCCATTCAAAAGAAAGTACAGAATCACAGCTTTCCAACGACAACAAACACATATTTCTGCATTGAATTTATCATGTTAAAACAAGGGATCAAATGTTTGCCAAGTAATGCTTTGACAAATTTCTGTCTCACTCAGTGTTATCAGTCAATGCATAATTCTCACCCATTCTTCTCTGTTGAATTACTCCGGAACGGTACATGCCCAAGATATGGGCTTAAAAGTAAAGGTAGTCAAATCACCCTGAATTTCTTCCAATAAATAAAAAAAAAGGCTCTTATTTCCGTCAGGCACAGACTACATATTTATCAACATTGATAAGCCACTGAATATCCCACCATCATGGTTCTTATGTTGCCAGATTCCAGACAATCTCCTCTACTCAAATATGAAAGATATCCCTGCTGACAGCATGCTATGGACAGGTACTTGCAAAAATACAAGATTTTTTTTATACGCAACATGATTTTTTATTGGTTTATTATTATTTATAAAATCAGTGCAAATAGTAGCTCACAAAATGAAACCAGATCTGGATAGCCTAGACTGTTCTGAGAAAAAGATATAGCATGTATGTATGAGCCTTAAAATGACCAAGATTTGAGCTTAAAAGTAGAGGTAGTAAAAATACCCCAAAAATGGCTCAGGGCCCATATTATTAACAAATACATTTCAATCAACATCCACAACCACCCCGTAATAAAGAGGAGACCCTGATGGAACTGTACATCCAGTTGGTGTTACCAGGTAAGTACTGAATAAACCCATGCATGATGAATGGGTATAGGCCTGCTTGCTGAAAAGTATTATCATTAAATAAGTAATTGGAAAGTGATGTTTTGTTGCAGTAAAACAGTGGGACAACCCTAAAGAACTGTAAAAATAATGGGTAATGGAGGATGTAGTTTATCAGAAACGCTTTCTTTTTTCCCTGTAAGTATGTCATTTTAAGGAAAGTCATTACCAGCCAAAACAGCACTATTACATGGTAAGTAGTTGAGCAGGTGAGATATTGGATGATACGTAACTGGGTCATAATCTCTCTGTTTTTACATGGTAATTGGGTTATAATCTCTCTGTTTTTACATGGTAACTGGGTCATAATCTCTCTGTTTTTAAATGGTAATTGGGTTATCATTTCCCTGTAGTTGCCTTCATAATTCCAGTAGTAATTAGTCTTTAATGCAGAATAGTTCCTTGGTAATTGTTAAGATATTTCAAGGTCTTGAGTTATGTCTGATGTTGGACGTCCTCCCCCCAGAAATGAGCCTGTTTGTGTCCCTCAGAGCTCAGATAGAGTCTCCATTTTCATACCTTCTGCACAGACATCAGCATACTGAGTTGCATTCAGAGTGTTTGTGTTTGAGCTGAGCTGCACTACCACTGGAGAGTGTGTTTGTGTTTGTGTGTGTGTGTGTGTGTGTGTGTGTGTGTGTTTGTGTGTGTGTGTGTGTGTGTGGTGGGCTGCACTATCACTGGTCAGTCCCTTTGCAGGGTCCTCATCATCCAGCACAGTCATCATCACAGCAGTCAGCGAGTCAAGAGGAGAGCTGGATATATTTACAAAACTTTATTAGGAGATTTGGAATACTTACATAAACCCCGACCACTTCACAAAATCATTCAGATCTCTACCTGGTGACAGCAGAAGCTTTGTCTTCTCAAACTGTGCTGTTCAAAGATCCTCAGAGGAAAGTGTAGCTGTCAGACATGTCTTCATTCTGTGTGTGTGTGTGTTCATATATGTGCGTGTTAGTGCACACACACCTGTGTGTTGTGTGCTGAACTAAAAGTTAAGTGTTTCTCAGTTTCCTCCAACTAATTGACCACTATCACCTCTAACTGTGTTTCTCTAATATTACTGAGGCCTTCACATGTAATATCCTCGCAGAACAGACCCTACTACCATTTAAGTATGGAAACACTCTCTCAGTGAAAGTGTGTGTGAAAGTGTGTATGTGTGTGTTATTATCAGGGTCAGAGAATGAGAGCTTTCCTCTGTCCCAGTCCAGCTGCACTCTGATCCTCTGGGGTTTCTGTTTCACTGTGAAGTAAGTGTAGGGCTGTGGTGGAGCCCACGCCCAATATTTACCATCTTTACACCGCAATGTCAACTCTCCACCCACATCATTATCATACTCTCCCTTCCTCTGGCCAGACTCTGTCTTCACTCCCACATTCCACTGTGTGTTCTCCCCAACCTCCACATCCCAGCAGTGAGTCCCTGAGTTAAAGCCCTCAGAGCCCAAGACACTGAGACACTCATCAAATCTCTCTGGGTTATCAGGAAGCTGCTGCTCCTCATCACTGTATCTCACACTGGTCAGATCCTCAGACAGGATGAGTTGTGGGTTTGCAGTGTTGGGATCCAGAGTGACAGGAGCTGCAGAGAGAAAGAACACACACATGAGCTGAACACTGAGTGATGTGTGATGAGGATGTGAATGATGGTCATTATTAATAGTGGTGTTACCAAGTGGAATGGCAGGAGAAGTAGGAACAGTGAAATGCTCTTTAGTCATCAGTATGAAGGGATCCCAGCTGTGCAGGAGTTTACTCACAGGAGAGGGGGGTGTTAGTGGAATGATGGGGGAGTAGCATTGCTGCATATTCACACTCATTTACCATCTCTGTCTCTATCACGCTCTCCATCTATTCACATAATAACCCATCCCTCCCTTCCTCACACAGTGACCCATCCTTCCTGTCAATAAATGTGGACCACAGTTCTGTCTCACCATCTCCATCTCTGTCACTCTCTCCATCCTTCCCTACACCTGACCAAGGCAAGTGTATTTATATTGTGTATTTCATACAGTTGGTTCATTGTGCTTTACAAAGATAAAGGCAGAGAACAGTGAAGGTAGAACATAAAATGACAGAAAATGATTGACAAAAAGAAACAAAATAAATAAAATGAAATGAAAATAAAAACACACAGAGACACAGAGACCTCTTTACCAACAGCTGATGCAGAGACCAGGGGTTTAGACACCTATATTTCTCTGTGTTTAGGTTTATATTTCAAAGTTAGTCTGGATGTCTGTGTGTATTTCTGTTGCATCTGTGCATAAATAAGTGTGTGTGTATGTGTGTGTGTGTGTATGTGTGTGTGCTGGTGTGTGTGTGTGTGTGTTTTAGAGAGAGTAGAGAGAGAGAGGGTGTGGATAGCATGCTTACTGTACTGAACAATCTGCTGCATCTTCTCCCAGACTCTGAACTTCAGGTTGCCCAGGTGCTTTGCCACATTGATCAGAGCTCCTGAAACCCTCTCTGGATCCTGCAGTGTGCACTGGGCTCTGGAATAACATTCAGGAGTCAGTGCTGCTGTGGGTTTGGGTTCAGAACCACAGAGAAGAGAGAGACAGGAGGCAGATCACTCACCTTTCCACTGTGCTCTTGTAGGTCTAGAAAAAAGGAGAGAGAGTGACTTCAAAATTCACAATATGCACTGACTTACGCACACACACACATTTATATACATACACATTCATGTGTGCACAGACAGACATAAACACACACACACAGACGCTGCTGACGGTATGGATTTGAGATCAAGCTGCAGTGTAACACTGGGCTCTCACAAGTGATTTTTATGACAGCAGAACAAACAGATACAGTGATGGAAACAGGGGAGAGTGTTAGGATGCTATCTGGACACCACTCTGTTGGAGCTGATTTCTGAAGCCCCAGTGACAAGAGGAGTAGACTAGTCTATACTTCACTCCACTTCCACACTCCTGTGCTCAAGAGAAGAGTGTGTGGGAACACTGAGCAGCACATAGTTAATCATCACAGTGATCATCACCATCATCACCATCATCATCATCATCACCATCATCATCATCATCACCATCATCACCATCATCATCATCATCATCATCATCATCATCATCATCATCACCATCATCACCATCATCATCATCATCACATAGGCATCAAAGTCTCATAGACACACACACCAGAACTACATACTAAAACAAACATATACATACATAATATCAGAGATACATACATGTACCTATATCATCAGAAATGAACTGATATGTGCATGGGTGAGTGTGTGTGTGTGTGTGTGTGTGTGTGTGTGTGTGAGTGTGTGTGTGTGTGTGTGTGTCACATGAACTGGCCAAGACTTGAAACACATACACACACACACACACACACACACACACACACTCACACACACACACACACACACACACACACACACACACACACACACACACACACACACACACACACAGTAATAAAAATAATATGGTTCTAACCTGCAGGAATGTCACATCATCAACTCCCATCTTCTCTTCTATGGCTCTGATTGTGTATGAAAGAGATAAGATCTCTCTGCTCATCTTCTCAATCTTCTCCTTCATCATCTGACTCTTCTGCTCCTCTTCCTCCCTCAGTGCGGCTATCCTGGCCGCCTCTTCATCTCGTAGAAACTGATGAAGCTTCTTAAACTCCTCCTTGATCTGCCTCTCTGTGTGCTGGGCCTGAGTCTGGAACAAGGTTAATCAGAGCATTCATCTGCGATTAAATTACTTTGATTTACACAAACACAGTTCTCTTGCTAAACATGACACCTTTCTGTAAACATTAGACATGAATGTACTAGCTTAAAGCTTGACATGAAAAAATCTAACCTTAATGTATGTGGCTGATTTATCACAGGTGAGTTTTGCTTTTCCAAACGTCTTCAGCTTCTCCTTTAAGGGATCCAGTTTGAGTTTGAGCTCCTCCTGAATCCCAGAACAGAGGTGTGTGAGACAGAGTGAAAGATGAAAATGACTTTTTCTCCTGTATTTCACCTGACATGACTGATCAGTCTCTTGAAAAGAAATAAAATAGTTGACTTGTGACAGAACAAGGATTACCACCACAAGTGGACGGTCTTCATGAGACAGTAAGAATTTGAGGACTTGTAAGAATTGAGAAATTCTGCCACCTTGTGTTGAGTTGTAGTAATAACAGCATCCACTGCAGTCTGGAAGCTTGTGATAATTACGTATGTTAATAATCTATTAGGTTGCTCAGTTTCTCAGTTTTTTTCATCACTGATAATCAGACTTACTTTTCTATCAGCTGCTGCTTCATCAACAGGACTGAACTGGTGATTCCTGTGGAGTTTGGAGTCTCGACACGAGTAACACACAAGCTGCTGATCATCATGGCAAAACAGCCTGAGTTTGTCATCATGGAGACTGCACTGTGCTCCTCTCTGACTTCTCTCCTGTAAGTACACCTCACACAGGTTTCTCAGTGCCAGGTTGGCCAGTGGCTCATCCTTTGATGATTTCCTGCAGACTGGACATTCTCTGGATGGTTTAGTTTCCCAGAACTTCTTCAGACAGGCTTTACAGATGCTGTGACTACAGGACAGAACTACAGGATCCTTGTAGATGTCAGTGCACACAGGACAAGTGATCTCCTCTTCCAGCTTTGAAGCCATTTTCTGAAAACAAACAGTGTCCTTAGTGTCCCAAGTGTCGTCTTCCTTGTGGTTCTCTTAAAGATTTTACTTTCACTTTCAGGAAAGTAAAACTCAACCCAGTTTCAAAAACAATAGAAAAACTTAAATCTGCAAGCAAGGTTTTGTCGGTTTGATGGTTGATATTCTGGTTTGAAGGCTTTGTTGAAGGCTTGTTTTTGTCTCTTTTCGAAGAGGTGAAGAGACCAGAGAAGCTGTCTGTCTCTGAGATTCACTTTCTCCTTCAGAACAGGTTTGACAGAGGGAGGGATCTTGAGGAGCTAGGAGCTGACTGGTCAGTTTGACAACCTTCCTTCACCAAACACTTCACTCCTTTCTGCCAGGTTCAAACATGAGTGGTTTTTTGGTCAAAATATGAATACATACATGATGACATTCCTACTTAATTAGAGAAGTGTTTAGTCAGATTGGATACACAGTATGACAGCAGATCATATCAGTGTTCTTCAAAATATGTCTCAATGGCACTGAATTAGAAGAACTACACAAGAACTACAATCTAACATGCGTCTAGAAAGTATTTTTAAATGATTTTTCTGATTCTGTACTGTTCCAATCACTGTATATAATCCCCTGTGCTCTGTTATATATTAACCACACATATTATGGCTGGAACCATAAATGTAAAGTACAAAGTCTCCTCTTCCACAGGCAGTGACTGATAACCAGGTAGAGAGATTTGTGAAATATATTTGAAGACATTTAATACACTTTTCTAAGCCTTACAGTGTTCCAGATGATGAGTGTGTGGGGTAGTGTTCAGCTGGAGAGACAGTGAGGAGAGTCAGTCATTCTCAAACAGCACACCTGACCTTTGATACAGCACAAGGGATTATGGCATATCACATGTTACACGATACTGGTTGGTTTTATATGAAATCACATTCATATGAGGTTGTCCAAGGTGCATTAGAGACATATTAGTGCATTACTACTGCAGTTTCATTCACTTGTTTAATTAAGTTCACTCTCTAGTGGTCACTCATGTACAGTGCATCTTTGTTAGCTGTGTGTGAGTGGAGAATGAATGAGAGACTAATGAGGATCTGAAATTCTATTGTGAGTTTGATAATATGCTTGTTGAATTAATGTTGAATTAATAGGCTATGCAAATGATTGCCACCAAACCAGTTACAAAATCATTTACTCATTTATTTATAAAATATATAAATAATACACCTGGAATCAAGGTACTCAAATTAACCTTCAGCTTCCCATTTCTACTGTACAAATGAAACTACTACACCTTACTGTCATTAACACATCATTTGTTTTTTTTTTTTTTATGCAAACTATAAAGCTGCTAATCTTTAAAGGAATTTGTCACTATTTTGGCCAGTATACTAACTTTCTATCTCCCTAGAGTTAAATAATAGAGTTTCACCTTTCTTCAGTTCATCCAGGGATTATCTCAGTCTCACTAGAGTGTTTTTAGCTTCAGGTTAGCATGGACCATTGAATCCTTTGGTTCCCACTAGCATCTCACTGATAACCCATATTCCAGTTCATTAGGTGTGAACTGTGACAGACATGGCACATGGCACACGCACACGCACATACACACACACACACACACACACACACACACACACACACACACACACACACACACGTGCACAAACACACAGGAGCCTTCATCCAGATAATTATCTTTGAGTAATTTAAACAGAACCTCTGTAAATTACATCTGTAAACAGTCTGGAAGTGACACAAATAAAAAATCACAGTTTCCTCACAGTAAAATAAACAGGGCAGTACAGGCCTACTGTTATTAATGTATTTATTTGTTTAGTCATTCACCAGGATAACAATGTAACTAGGAGGAACATTTTCCACAAATACAGTTCAAGTTTTAAAAACACTTGTGCAATGTGAGAGGCATTATGTTCAAGACAAACTTAAATATCTGATGATGATAAGAGTCTGAACTTACTATACAGGACATTATAACTTGCTTACAGTAAAACTACATTGTGTGCAATAGCATAGCAGTAAGTGCCCCCATCTACAGTAAGTGGTATTTGACATCATCTGTTTGTGGGTCTATAAGCTATTTGAACCAAGGAAAGCAAGGAGCTTGATAAACTCCACTTCAGGCTAGGCAGCAAAACTTGCTTGATGGTGGTCAAGAAATTTTAAAATGCACTTCGACGATTTAAATGTCAGTGTTTAATTTGCTTGAGCTAATAGAGCTATTTAGTTTAGTTAAGCAGTCGCTGAAACTGTAGAATTATTTTCTTTTAAAATAAAATTATATTGCTTCTGCATACAGATATGTATTGTTATCATTCACCATCTCCTGAAGACTGAATACTTAATATCTAAAATGAGAATAATCTCAGTCCACATTATCATCTCCATGGCTTACTTAATGTGCTTCCACACCAGCACACTGTTACACAGTAGAAGTGCTTGTTGCCGGTAGTGTCCAGAGCACTAGTAGTTAGTATAGTTGGTAGTGTGCAGAACACTAGTAGTTAGTATAGTTGGTAGTGTGCAGAACACTAGTAGTTAGTATAGTTGGTAGTGTGCGGAACACTAGCATACTGTAGTTGGTAGTGTGCAGAACAGTTGTCAAATGTCATGAAAACTGCATGAAAATTGTTTCTGAGACTGTGGAGAGGGATATGTGGACAAATAATCCTAGACAAATGTATATTTACCCAGTTTAATGCTCACAGGACCTGACTGAAAATAAATGTGTTCTGTGTTGCATGTTTTGCTTTTAAACCTGATTTGTTATCAAGTCTCCAAAGATGAATGTCTGTCTTTCAGTTTGTAGGTGCGTCTCTCTTTCAATTTGTGCTGCTCTGTCACCAGAGAGGTCGTCACTGGTAAGATCTTCAACGGAACGAGACCCGTGTTGAAGTAGGGGAACACCCTCTCAGTGAACGTGTGTTTGAGAGTGTGTATGATCACGTTCATGTCCGGGTCGGAGAACGTCACCTTTCCTTTGTCCCAGTCCAGCTGCACTCGGATCCTCTGGAGGTTGTGGTTCACTGTGAGGAGGGTGGACGGCTGTGCAGAGGAGCCTGCGGTGTAGGTGTCCCCGAGGTGACCAACATACCAGACCCCAGGCCTGGAGTGGACGTCTCCCTTCCTGTGGGCAGACTCCGTCAGAAGGCCCAGGAGCCAGTCACCGTTCTCGGGCACCTGGACATCCCAGCAGTGGCTCCCTGAGCTGAAGCCCTCGGAGCCCAGGACGCTGGGGTCCACGTTCACTCTCTCTGGGTTGTCAGGGAGCTCGGTTCTCTCCTGGCTGACCCTAGCGCTGGTCAGGTCCTCAGAGAGGATGAGGCACGGGTGGGCAGTGTTGGGATCCAGAGTCACAGGAGCTGCACAGAGAGAGAGAGAGAGAGAATGGATACAGATGTGAAGCTGGTAACGCAAGAAATGTTCTTCTATTTCATTCCAGATTCCAGCACTTATCCAGACACGGCCCCGTGTGTGTGTGTGTGTGTGTCTGAGTTTGTGTGTGTGTGTGTGTGTGTGTGTCTAAGTGGGTCTGAGGAAGGGTGAGAGCCCGAAACGTCACTGTGTTTCAACTAATAAATTTGGGAGCATGAATTCTGGTTGAGCGGACTTTTCCATTTTTACCTATGTCTAAGTGGGTCTGAGCATGTGAGTGTGACGGTGTGTGTCTGTGTGTGTGACTGTATGTGTATATGTAAGTGTGTGAGTGTGTGTGTGTGTGTGTGTCTAAGTGGGTCTGAGCATGTGAGTGTGACTGTGTGTGTCTGTGTGTGTGACAATATGTATTTAGGTGTGTGAGTGTGACGGTGTGTGTCTGTGTGTGTGACTATATGTGTATATGTAAGTGTGTGAGTGTGTGTGTGTGTGTGTGTGTGTGTGTGTGTGTGTATGTCATTGCGTGGATGTGGACGTGCATAAGTGTGTGTGTCGATTACATACTATATTTAGCAATCTCTTGCATCTTCTCCCAGACTCTGAACTTGAGGTTGCCCAGGTGCTTTGCCACATTGATCAGCCCTACTGAAGGTGTCTCGGGCTGCTGCCATGTACACTGGGCTCTGGAATAACATTCAGGAGTTAATGATGCTGTGGGTTAATAATGAGAGATAGCAATACATGGTAGGAAAGAGAGAGAGAGAGAGAGAAAGAGAGAGAAAGAGAGGGCAGATCACTCACCTTTCCACTGTACTCTTGTAGTTCTGGTAACAGACAGAAAAAGACATGAAATCTCCATCAGTGTTGACACTAAAAATAAACTCTAGAGTGAGACTAAGTGGAGGTTCAAACAAGACCTCAGAGATGACCGTTTGAAAGCTGTCACGCTCCAACAACACTTTCCATCTCATTCTGACATACTGGATGAAGCAAAATCTGGTCTTTGACAAACCAGTCTGGACACATTCTCATAGCTGTGACAGAACTTGGTTGACACGGCACGCACACAAAACATACACACACACACACACACACACACAGTAGCACACTGACACAGGGACACATAAAAATACCAGTACAAGCAATGATAACACACACACACACACACATACTCACAAACACACACACACACACACACAAACACACGCACACACACACACACACACACACACACAGTATACAGTTCATTAACTCACTCATATTCCATTGTTAACACAGTTTCTATATTTAACTGGCAGTAGAAATGCCACAGAGGGAGTTTACCACCAGTGGGAAGAGAATGTTAATGCACACACACGCACACACACACACACACACACACACAAACACACACACACACACACATATATAGTAACCCACCTGCAGAAAGAGAACGTCATTGGCTTTCAGCTCCTCCTCGATGCTGCTGATCTTATAGGAGATGGATAAGATCTCTGTGCTCAACCTTTCAATCTTTTCCTTCATCACCTGACTCTTCTGCTCCTCTTCCTCCCTCAGTGCATCTATCCTGGCTGCCTCCTCCTCTCGGAGAAACTGGTGAAGCTTCTCAAACTCCTCCTTGATCTGATTCTCTGTGTTTTCCAGCTGAACCTGTATAGTGATATAGAAAGAAGGCCTGGTTTTAGACATAACTGAAAACTATTTAATTATAAGTTACAGTAAGAAAAGTAAGATTTTACTGTAAAAAAAGGCAGTACATAATTGCAAATGTATGAGTAAGATTTAATATGGAAACAAATCATTTACTAATGTAATAAGACGATCAAAAGATCATTAGCTCAAACATCAGTGCGTCAGCTCAGAACGGACCATCTAATAGATTGTGTTCATGCACAAGACACTTCTCTCATTGAGTACCTCTGATCTGTACCCATCTGTCAAATTAGTGGCAAGAGATTCACCTAATAGCATGCATTCTAATGGCTGACCTCAGACTCCCCTAATAGCTAATAGCTGACTAAGAGCTGCTGCAGCTGATGGCTCTGTTGCCAGTTCAACATGTCACAGTAAAGCTGACCAGATGCAAACAAGTTGGCGGACGTCCATTGAGCTGTGCATAGCACTGCAATCTGGACCACAAACTCTCATCAGTGGGCCCAGTGTTATCAGATATGAGTTACCATAAGATGGTAGGAGTTTTGGGGACATGTTCTTGTGTCCTCACAGTGGGTTACTCACCTGAATGTGCTGGGCAGTCTGGTCCATGGTCAGTTTGAAGGCCTCTGCAGCTTTCAGCTTCTTTCTAACAGGCTCCAGTTTGAGTTGAACTGCATCCTAAAACACAGAGTTTTACACATCAAGTGTGTGTGTGTGTGTGTGTGTATGTGTGAGTATGTGCCTGTGTCAATATGTGAATATGTGTGTGTGTCTGTGTGTGTGTGTGTGTGTGTGTGTGTGTGTGCGTGTGTGTATGTATGTTTGTGCATGTGTGTGTGTGTGTGTGTGTGTGTGTGTCTGATAAAGGAGGATTAGTTTGAGCATTCTCTCTGAACCATATCTGCCCTCAGCACATTTCCATTAATCCTGTTTGGATCTTTGCTTCATTCCCACAAAGATCCACATAAAATACATGGAATGAAGTCTTTGAAATCTATACGCTCTTTTTTATATAAGGGATCTTTAGTCTAATTTCATATCTGCAACTCTATATGCAATCATTTCCTTCAGGATACTGAACATTATCGTTAATCTTTAAAATTGTATTGATTGGGAAACTGCATTGTATGTGTTTGCATGTGTTTGCATTTCTAAACCCATAAAATAAAAAGTATGTGGTCTGCTCATACAGGTGCTGGTTTGCTGTTGCTTATGTGGATGAAGCCTCAGTCTCACCTTCAGCTGTTGTGCAGCCTCGTCGATGGGAATGAAAATGTGATGTGTGTGTTTGTTGGAGTCCCGACACACCAGACACACAGGCTGTTTATCGTCCAGACAGAAGAGCTTGAGTTTCTCCCCGTGAAGACTGCAGAGCACCTCAGACCCGGCCCCTGGCCCACTCTCTCGGTTCCTCTCCTCCAAGTAGGTCTCGCACAGGTTCCTGAGCGCCAGATTGATGGGGAACTTCTTTATGGAGTGGCGGGTTCTGCACACGGGGCACTCCGGATCCGGCTTGGTCTCCCAGAACTTGTCCAGGCAGGTCTTGCAGATGCTGTGACTACAAGGGAGCAGGATGGGCTCCAGGAAGACCTCGCAGCACACCGGGCAGGACAGGTCATCCTCCAAGAACGACCTGGAAGCTTTCCTCTCGGTCATCTCCCTCTCGTGAGCACCTGGCCAGCAGCAGCAGGTGCACTAATAGTGGTCTCGAGAAGACTCCTGTAGTAGCGATAAGAACTTGCAGGCATGCAAAATGTTCTCCCTTGAGGGAAACAATGACCTGATTCATGTAACCGAAGTAAAATTAAACCAATAAACCTCCAAGACTCCAAGGCTGATCGCTGACTTATGTCACCACAGACTCAAAATGAACCTTACACTCTGCCGGCAAGCCTGTGCTTGCAAAGTGGATGAACGAGTTTGATTCAAGCCTCACCTCATTCTTCAACGACGCCAGGTCAAGAGTGCGGATGAACTGATCGCGCTTGGGACATTCTTTGAGGAACCGGTCGGTCAGGGTTTCCCGGCACTGTTCTCCCTCATTGTCAACTAAGACAAAGGGTAGAGGCTGAGAGGGAGAGTGGATGGTAACTAGCAGAGCTCAGCCCAGTGGTTTGCAGAGGGAAAGTCTGTGTGATTTCCCCTTTAGGTAATCACAAAACCAAAGAGCTTTTACTGTATGTGTTGCTGCTGCGGTTTGTGCTGGATAAGTGTCCACACACTGTCTTGTGCAGGACTGCTGTAGTTGTAAAATTAGGCTTAAACTGCTTAAACTAGGTTCTGTTTGTAGAGACTGGGGACCACCATACAGAGGTGGCATAATGGCCACACACACGTATGAATTTGTTTGCGCACACACACACACACGCACACACACACACACACACACACACTCACATAGTTCTGTACAGTAATCAGTAAGGTACTGTTATTTGAATGTAATTCATTACATCACATAGATTTATGTGACACACACACACACCCCCACCTCAGTCCTGTGGAGAAGTGAAGGATTATGCAGTATGTATATTTTACATCTGTCAGCTGCTAAACTGATAAGGGAAGTACATGGCTCCTAAACAGTCATGCAGTCTAAGCCCCCAGGAGTTATGTAAGATTCTATCATGACAGTACAAGCAAATATGTGTGTGGTCTGAGTGACTGGTAATGCACAGGAGCAGATAAACCAGATGTGTCAGATAAGAAGGGCTGCTACCTTGAGGTTTGGGTGTGGATTTGAATCTTGACTCGCAAAACACACAGGCTGTTTATCCTCCAGACAGAGGAGCCTGAGTTTCTCTCTGTGCAGACTGCAGAGCACCTCAGACCCTGCTGAAGCTCTTTGACTTCTGTCCTGTGGTAGGACCTCATATCACAGAATGAGAGGATGGATATCTAGGGAATGATGGTTCATGTGGTGCACATCTCCTACGGTCTCCTCACTGAAACACTGAATGCCATAGTGCTGTGGGCGTATTTGAAGCGGTGCCTGCCTAGTCACTGTCAGCCTCTGAAAAGGAAGATGGGAGAAGCATAATTCAACTGCACAGTGTAGCCAATCACATCATGTTTTTAACTTTTTACTTGTTATTTGTTTTGCTCATTTCATCGAGGGTTTTGTCGAAAGTGACTTACAAATGAGGCTGTCAAGCTACATCACACAGGAAGTAAGACCTTAGGGTACAAGCTACATCACACAGGAAGTAAGACCTTAGGGTATAAGGAAATATTTCTTACACTTAACATCTGTATACAAGGCCCACAATTTCTAATGCCACCCCTAGCTGTCACTATGACTATGCGGTATGATTATACTATATATAGAAATCATACGCTATGGTCACCTATAGAAGTGGCATCGTTAGATAAGTATGAAGACATCCAAATCCATCTGCAGTTGTGCAGTATTGTGGATATACAGTTGAAACCAGATATTTACAGTACATGTACTTCAGATGTTTTTCTCTAATGTTGAACGTTAAATCAGAGTTATTTATATAACTTATTTAGGGTTCTTTTAGGTCAGTACTTTCAGCAATATTAGCAATTACCATATTTTTTATGTATTAACTATCAGAATGAAGACAGAAATACATTTATAGAGAACTTTTTGTATTACCTGTTATTGGTCAAAACTGCACACACACTGCCTTGATTGGATGTCTTGAGATGTTGCTTCAAAATATCCACATAATTTTCTTTCCTCATGATGCTATCTATTTGGTGAAGTGCTCCAGCCCCTCCTGCAGGAAAACAACCCCACAACATGCTGCCTCCCCCGTACTTCCTGTTTGAGATGGTGTTCTGGGGCTTGTAAGCATAATACACTGTTTATCATTAAGGCCATTGCTTCAAAACCAACCATTAAAAAGCCATACAGCTGTGCATGGAAGCATGTGGTCCTGTGGTCTCACACCACTTTTTGGCCAAATTGATAAATGGTATATTTGAAAGAAAAAGGGGAAATCTCACAAGCCCCAGAACACCACCCAAATATGAAATATAGGGGTGACAGCATCTTGTTGTGGGGTTGTTTTCCTGTAAGAGGGGCTGGTGCACTTCACCAAATATATCACCATGAGAAAAGACATTATCTGGATATTTTGAAGCAACATCTCAAGCTAGGAAGTTAAAGCTTGGGCACAAATAGCTCTTCTAAGTAGATAATGGCCCCAATCATAACCTCACATGAGTTACAAATGGCTGAAGGACAACAAAGACACGATATTGGAGTGGCCACCATAAAGCCCTGATCACTGAAAAGGTGTGTGCATATGAGAAGGCCTACAAACCTGACCCAGTTACACCAGTTCTGTCAGGAGGAACGGGCCAGAATTCCAGCAAGGTGCTGTGATAAGCTTGTGGAAGGAAACCCCAAACTTTTGGCCCAAGGGAAACCGTTTCAAAGTCATTCTACCAAATACTAAGAAAGTCTATGTAATTTTTGACTAACGAAAGTCTATAAAATTCCTTCTCTCTTTATTCTAACATTTAACAAATGCAAACAAATATGGTAACATTTACTGACTTGACTCTGAATTAATGAAAAAATGTTTTTGTGGGTTTTTCTAAAGTGTATATAAATATCTGGTTTCAGCTGCAGATAGACTAACAGTATGTCTAGCAATGAAATATGTAGCTCTAAAACTCTTTTCAGCTCTCACTTAAAGTAGACATCACCACAGAGGGACTATTGCCATTTATGGAAGGTACATACAATATAAAGGACTGTTGCATTATCCCATCACTAGGTGGCAGCAGATCCTATGGCAAGATTCTAAATTCCTTTATGTAATAGTCCACCCTTGTGTGAACCTCACAGCAGAGGAAATGTAGCAAAAATAACTGTACAAATCTTGGTTAATAGTTATGCCCATCTATTCCAATGTTATGCCACCAGCACTAAATTTTTAGTATTTGAGTCCAAGGAGCCTTTTTAAATGTATTTAAACGTATTCTTAATATCATATTCCTGTAGTATGCTGTTCCTTTCCTCAATGTGTGTGGACACACTGGTTCGCCACTGCTAGACATAAATACAGTTGAAAGTTATTATTAGCTAATCATTATTATTTAAACACATTATCTTAAGAGATATAATGAATTGGAATAACAAACATGACTAATCTACCTCTAAGTCACTTTTACATAACTATTTTTTACATTTATCAGAAGCTTTTACCCAAAGCCACTTAAGTTCATGGTTAGTCTCTGCTAGAGCCATTTAGGGTACAACGGTAGGAGCTGGGATTTGAACTCACAATTTACAAGCCGTATGCAAGGTTCCCTAACCGCCATGCTACCACCATGTTTTTACACATAATCTCACCAATATTGACTCTGTAACTCTCACTAGGTGTGGGGTGAAATGCTATATAGCTGTACTTGGATGCCTGGATCCTGAGCCACCATCACTTTCACTCCTCTTGGCTTCTCTGATGATCACATCAGAATTCATGAGTGGAGAAATGGGCTGGATCCCAAATTACCCTAAACTCTTAAAACCTCAGGAGAAATCCAGTGCCAATCAATTGGTAGCCTAATCAGTAGCCCTGTTGTTTTAGGTCACTGAGTGCTGTCTGTAGAAAAAAGAGTCAGAAAATTTGATACATACTGTAGACCAAATGTTGAATCACCAGTAAATGTTAACTGAATGGGGCATTAGTAATTAAACTGAAAATAAGTTTCTGTGTTAGCTGCTGATTCACTATTTGAAGATTTAGAATGCATAGATAGTGCCTTCAAATGATAAGATAAGAAAAGATTAGAGCTTATAAAGGTAATGAAATTAAATATAGGGTTAATGTCCAAAGTTCAGACCAGAGCACATGACTGCACTATCACATTTTAAGGAAGAGACGTTAGTAGGCTAACTCAGCATGTGCTTTATGCTGTCAGAGACGTTGGCCCTTTTCTTTAACTTTTTAAGACTCTAGCTCTAGAACTCTAGAAACTACATGACCCAGATGACTCTGCATTGACCACAGATGTTCTCTTTTACATCTGTATGTGTTCTTTGGTGTTCTCCTCTGTGAGTATTAACTAATTGATAATGTATTGTCCACCGGACATGATAGGAAATTAAGTCCCGACAGGATAAACAGGACCCTGACATGAAGCATCCCGCAGAATTCTGGATGATAAGATGATATGAATGTTTGTCACTTATTTAAGTTCAAAACGATTTAATGCATTGACATTTCCGGAGTAGCTATTGGATTGCAATGGTGCGGAAACAGCCATTAATCTATTTTACAGCCCTGATTCCATAAAGTCAGTGGAAAGGGGAACAGGGGATGGTATCATAAATAGTGTCTACTTATGATCATTTCATTTGGTATGTGACTAAATGAATGTTTTCAGACTCTTATCTGTATATATTGAGAATCACAATCTCAATAAGGCCGAAATGGTGGTTAACCTGCAGTGCCTGCATGTTTATGTCTCCAGGTTTCCTGGACATGTGTGATTTGTTGTTGTTGTTGACCTGTGAGTCTGGGTGATTTCACATGGAATTACCTTAAGACATTTATGAGCAGAAAGGAACTTCATCAGTTCTGAATGGTCTTGAATACAGCTTCTTAACATGAACTTTTTATTTGCATGTTACCTAATTGGGGGTCACACCTCAAGCCAGGTCTTTGTTTGCCCATGTCTAGAGAGCACACAGAGCTTGGTATTTTTGACATTATGCCAATTTGATTGTTCCTTCACATATTCATTCTTTGCTGTTTTTAGACTATGTGAGAGGAGAAAAGACTGACATGCTATAAGAAAAACGCTGAACAAAACCAACCTTGTCTGATATTAACTGTGACCCTATCTAAAATGCTTACTCTTGATTGGCTGCATGGAATCATACATTATTCTCTCCACAGTTCTTCTGATCTCAGGAACTAATATGAAGTAAGGACAAAAAATCTGGTCTCCAAAAAGATGAGTTCCCTTGATGACCAGCCAAGTGGCATCCAGAGTCCATCCTTCTCCCAGTGTTGTACAGCTTAAAAGCCTGTCTGGTAAAGTTCATACAGGTCACCTTGTTGTCATAAGCTGAATGGCTACCATGAACATTAGCACCAGGCAGCAAGTACTGACTAACATTGTGTTCTGTTGTGTGATTGTATGTGATATCACATACAATCACAATCACAGGAACCCCATGGAGGGATCAGACTCTGGTCTGTCCAGTGGTCTGTCCATGAAGAGTGACCTGTCAAAAGAAATCCCACCTGACCTCACAAGGGAAAGAAAAAGGTATCCAACAGAAACACCAAAAAAGTCCTTTAGTTTGGGTCAAAGATGATCAACCAACGAGCCACAGTGAAGCTTGAGAAAACCATGACTGTAATAAGAGATATCATATGCAAGTACAGGGATTAAATATGCCTTAAATTCTCACCATCACATGCAATCTTGTTTACAAGCTAAAGAAAAGGAAAAAGGCAATGATTATTTTCAAAGCTGACCGACAAGGCCATTTCATGAGGCCCATTCTGAGTTACATTCAGTTTCGTTCTCTGACGAGGCACCAATGGCAGGTCGGCGTAAAGGCCACCATGATAATAATGCACTTTATGTAAGGGATAATATATTATCTGCGGGTCATTTTCCTACAATGACCAGAATACATAAATACATTATCCCTTACGTAAAGTGCATGTATCTTAAATTTAATTTGCTACCGTTTCGTGGCTTCTGCGGATTAACACATAGTTTGCAACGCAACTTGAACTGGTAACATCAGTTGATGTCCTTTTAACATATTCCTTGCAACTTGTCTAGTGACTGTTTGACTGTCTAAACAACTTTCTTCTTCATTCTACATTTTTTCCTTTTCTATTATCTAAAGAATTGATCATCTTTCCTATATTCTCAACACTAGGGATTCCAGGCACACTCCTTCTTTGTCAGCCTCTAGGTATGTTACCACAAGTATTTACATCTATGCTAATGCTGCTGCAAAAAACAGGAAGCCATTAAGACTGTCCAGTAGAACACACATTAACCAGAAGAGTGTGGGTTTAGGGTTAGATATACTTCTTTGGTAATAGCATGATTCTCACACAGATCAAGACAGAAAAAAAACAAACGTTCACAGAGCGTTCATAATGACTTAATGTTTTTCTCTTTCTTGCAGTGTGACGGTTGTGCAGGATCTCTGTGATGTCTGCTCTGACACAGCTGTGAAGAGATGTTTGACATGCATGGACTCCTACTGTAGGACTCATGTGAAAGACCACTACACATCTCCTGACCTGCAGAGACACCAGCTACAGGACCTGCAGCATCAGAGACTCTGTGATGAACACCACAGACAGCTGGAGTTTTACTGCAAGACTGACAAATCAGCTATATGCTCACATTGCTTACTTCACAATCACATGAGACACTGTGTCATTGTGCAGGTGATGGATCAATTTTCATTTCAATTTTCATTTCAGATGCTCGCTCTATGAATGTTTGGTTTTTCTGGCTTTACTGAAATGGTTTATCCTAGATTTCATTTACAATCCAAGGTGCCTGGGGACTGAGCCTGGCAGGGGGGTCATCCTACCTGGATTTGAATATGCGAATATCCAGTCAAGGATCAAGGAGTTTATTTGTTACATACATTGAAAATTGTCTTTCATTGAAATGAAACACACAGTTAAATTGCAGAGTAGCTCAGTAAAGGAGATAGGAAGATACAGGAAAAGCAAAGGCAAGTAAATTGGGATGAAGCATTATCCTCATCATCTATATTGGGATCGGGATCAGCTTAGCCTACAGAGCCAGTGTCTGTCCAGCACCTTCCAGAGACCATGGTGGTGGCACACCATGGTGGTAGCATAACCACTTTGTTGTCGGGAGTGACGTCACAAATGTGACAGGCTATCGTCTTCAGCCAAGGTGGTTATGAAGGTTACCACCACACAGCCAAAATGATCGGTAGACAGGGCTGCCTTACCTGGCCATCGAAACGTGGCCAAAATGACAATACTTTACCACGGTGTTCAAAATGGATGGTTTGTGAAATCACTGTGTCCCTTAGATGCAAATGCAGTGTAAGAGAATGTGAACATTGGTCAGGCTGCTAAATTGTAACTAATTCTATCGCATATAGAATACGTGTCAAAGGTGGCACACATCTCCAAAAAACACAAAGAGAGTTATTGTACTGACAGGCTAAATTTGGGGGACTGGCTCAAGAGCAAATTTTATTACAGCCTGAACCATTTTTTTGTAGTTGGGAAAAGTAGATTCACTCTTTGAGAACAGGGCTAGTGCAATTCTTAAGATCACTGCATCAGTAAAGCTGCATATCAATCAGTCTATTTAACTACTGCAGCCAAATAGTTTGAATAATGTACGGGGCCCCTAAAAAGACATGAAACTTAAGCATTTCTGGCATGCACCAGAAAGTTTTCTGGTTTCAGGTGAGCACGAGAAACTTTCTGATGAGCACCAGAACTATATACGTTTTTTTTCTCTCCTAATGCTCCTCTAGGGCCTCCATAGTGCACTGAGGAATGTCTAGGGATTACATCACAGACAACATGCATTGGACTCAGTATCCCAGAGGCCTTAAGTCCTTAGGCCCTTGAGGGTTAACAATGAGTCCTGTTGTGTTCATAAATTTATCTATAAAATACAGACCCTTCAGAGACTGTTCTGTTTGCACTCTAATAACATATTTGTGATGTGTTTGATGTGATGCATTTAACAGGACCATCATGAGACACAATCAAAGTCTTTCAAAAAACAAGGTATGCTTAAAATAAAAAATATAAATATGGGTCTTTGGAAACTGTTCTGAACCGACTGACTGATTTTTTTTTTATTACATAGATCCAAATCCACAGTTTCAATATGTAGAATTTGTGTACTGTGACCCAGTGATTTAAAGTGTGGCACCTCCTCCTGTGTGTTCAGGTGTTCCTCCACCTGGGCCAATCCAGTTCTCCTCAGTGAAACCAGACTCACTGACTGTCAGCTGGTCACCACCAGAGGGCATTCCTGGGTCATACAGGTACAGAGTGACCTGGAGACGAGGCCAAGAGCAGAGCATCATTACAGTGGCAGGTTTGAGTCTGAAGGTGACAGACCTGATTCCAGGAGAAAAATACCACGCTAGTGTGGCCACACTCAGTGAAGGTGGCCTCCAGAGCAGTTGTGTGGAGAGGTCGGTAAACACAGGTGAGACCCTAACGCCAGCATGCATTTCATTTAGAACACTCGACACTTTCAGATTGCCCGCAGTACCTGCACTGCTGTACTCTAAACCCCATTGCGCCAGAGCAGTTTGCTACTGCCGTGGAGCAGTGCGGAAAGACTTGCGGGTTGTGTTAACATGCCCATGACCGGCCACAACCATGCTTCTGTAGCGCTAATGTTTGCCGAGGTCAAAGTTCAACTTGGGTCAAAGGTCAAAGTCGGTTGAACTTGGATATTTGGAGATAAGTTAATGTCAGAGGATCAAACCATTGATTGTGTCTGCATTAACAATTTATTTTGATATACAAGATGTGCATATGTGACAAATAGTGGGAGAGTAGTTAAACAGTATGGCTGTTGTTTTGGAGCATGGCAGACACGTCATTTTAGTTTGAACCGGCAGGCATTTCTTCCTGAATTGATAACAAATTGATAATTAAGTGTCTTGAACACTGATAGCTATACATTATTTTATTACTTTATGCATCTGAACTCTGATTGTTGCTAATTTAGCAATATAAATGTTGATGACCACCATATCTCGCATAGATATTACTTAGTTAACTAAGTTAACCTAATGCACAGTTGCACAATTAGGAACTGACATCTTTTATCTGATTAAGTAGTGCGCTACTCCTTAAAACTTACATCATAATAATAGTTTCACTGTAGGGCCTCTCCATTTCCTCTCAGTGATTTGACTACACAAATGTTCACCCTTTCTTGCTCCCCAGCTTGAAAAAAGACTTCTTACAAAGACGTGCAGTTAACTGTCAATCATCAGTATTAGCGAATGAAATTCAAGGGGGCACCTGGGGTGGCCAATCCGACTCCAAGCTACCCCGGCCCATCCTCTGGTTCCACCCCTCCATGTACTGCATGCCACACAGTGCTTTCTGCAGAGATCAGTATACGAGTAGTACATAGTAAGGAGGTAATAGGCATTTTCAGAAACGGCAACTGTTTTAACCACACACAACAGTGCTGTGTTGTAGAGTGTCTGCTGATGTTGCATAGTTTTTGGGTTGAGATTTAAGACGTTGAAAACATAGTTTAAAGTCCTGCCCCCATGGGTTAGCTGTCAGTGCTTATTCTTCGTTAAAGGAGACCTATCTGGGTTGGGCCAAAATGTCTCACATCTGCAGTACTGGCAAGTCTCAGGTAGCTTGAGCAATGGAGCTGCGTGTTTATGTAACGATTTGTGACCAAACAAAAACCCAAAACACAAACAGGACTTGTGGGCTGCAAATGCTGATTTCAGCAGTGGATTTCCAGCCTATGCGGTTGTTGTCTGTGCAGGTGTGTGGGAACACATTTTAGGTGAGGGGTGCTGAAGGTAGCCTAAATACTTATATATGGGAAGAACCCATGAATATATAAAATTGTTTTAATGCGCTTTGAGGTTGATATCTTGACATCCCTGCGGCGCCGTACCCAATGTTCCATGTTAACGGCATATTACCACCAATTCCAGAACCAACCTGTGATTTTTAGACTTATTTGGCTAATGGCGCCACCACCGCCACAATGTCTGAAGACTATGGAGAAGCTTCATCCCCAAGCCACATTAACTAAATATTGTCCATCATTAATAGATTGTTTTAACCATATGATCAGGGTGCGATTGTAGGGGTATGAACACCTCTTAATCTGATCTTGGTGAATAGGACCATAGATGACATAAGTTGACTCCTGTCTCCAATCTTCTCTGCAGAGCTTCCTCCACCAGAGAAGTTCACAGTGGATGTCAGGGCACTGACAGCCTGTCTGAAGTGGTCTAAACCATCTGGGGTGAACCAGGCATCATACCTGCTGGAGGTCTTCAGAAATAGGAAGCACATAGAGACCATTTACACAGAGTCACTCGATTATACCATTACTGACCTACATGGAGCTGATTACACCATCAGTGTGTGCACTGTAGTGTCCACAGGGACCCAAAGCAGAGCAAGCAAACAAACATTTAAGATAGGTATTATTACATGCACATACACATTCTAGAAGAATATAGCCTTTATGACTATATTTACCACGGTAAAGCTATTTAAAAAAAAAAACAACAAAAAAAAAACAATACTACTCTGCATCTAGAAAATGACTGCATTTAACATCAAGATGACATTTGAACACATTATGATTTGAAATACATTGCAATCAGAAAGTTGTTGTTGAGCAGTTAGTACATTTCCAGTGTAATATTCCACAATAATGTTACTGCTATCTTAGAGCCACCCTCTCAATCCTTATAGTAATTCAAGTCCCTGAGTGTCTATTTTACAACAACAACCTTAATCCTACTAGTGTTTGCAGTGTTTCCAGTCTAGGTGATTCCAGTGTATGAAACACTTTTTCACACCGGATTTCTCCTTAAATCCGTCTAGCTATTCCAGTCCCTAAGTGTCTGACTGTGAGCAATATCAGTGCATCATCAGCTAGCCTCAGATGGCAGGTGTCTCCTGAGATGAAACAGACTCCACACAGCTTCCTGGTCTCTTACCAGAGCAAAGGGAATGAGCAAAAGTCCATCTCTACCAAGACATGCAGTGCAGACATCACAGACCTGAAACCAGGAACAGAGTACACAGTTATAGTCTATACTCAGCCACAACATGGAGGAATGAGCAAGCCTGCTTCTGTTCAGATGAACACAGGTATGAAATGTATGTATTTTAGTTCAGGTTGTGACCGTTCCTTTGGGAATTCTGTCATTTTCTTTTACAACAATTTTCTTAATCTGTCTAGTGATTCCAGTCCCTGAGTGTCTGACCGTGAGGAGCATCAGCTCAACATCTGCTCACCTGAGCTGGCAGGTGTCTCCTGAGTTGAAGCAGACTCTATACAGCTTCCTGGTCTCTTACCAGAGTAACAAGACTCCACAGTTCCCTCCAAAGTCCATCTCTACTCAGACATGCAGTGCAGCAATCACAGGCCTTAAACCAGGAACAGAGTACACAGTTACAGTCTATACTCAGCTCCAACATGGAGGACAGAGCCAGCCTACTGTAGTTCTGATGAAGACAGGTGAGTTGTCAATAGTAGCATGATTATCAGAGCTGTCATTTAAAAGCTAAAAGCTAAACCATGGCCGCTGATGTGTCCTGATATAAAGGACTAAACTGAGACAAATAACTTCCTTTCAACTAAACTTGATGTTGATTTTGTGGACAGAGAATTACTCTCTCTCAAGCAGAGCTGCTTTGCAAGCAACTTCATGTAGCCTAATAATTTTTTGGATAGGAGACCAAATCAAATGTCTGACAAAGTCCAAAGCTCAAGACAAACGTTAGCCCAATTCAGACTAGATAAGGTTTGCAGGTGAGGCTAAATAGCCTAGCCTAATAATAATAGGTTATTACCGGAGATTTTAGTCCCATCCAAATACTATGTAAGCAAGCATACTGGACGATGTTTGTCAAGATACTTGGTGTTGCTTTAGTAGTACAGAGTACAGATGTCTGTTTGTAAAATTACATTACTCCACCTACCTATGTCAAACTAATCCCGTCTTTAAAATACAAGACATAACATGCAAAATGAGTGTCAATGAATGTCTTCAGTGTTGGATTAATTAGCATGGTGGTGCTACTAGAGATGTGTTGTTTGTGGGACCTGCTGTGGTCTTTTACTGTATGTCATAGTAATTTAGCAAGGCATAGCTTTTCAACAGAACTAAAGTGTCTAGTTAATGTTATGCAGTCATTGATGGCAGATGTTCACAGGAACAGTAACTTCAGACTATAGGCTAGGCTTTGTTACAACTCTAGCCGTATTCCGCTCATTGGGCTTATAGAAATTCAAACTTATTAATTTTTATTTAAAGTGAAGTGACAGCACAGACAAGCAGTAAAGAGAAACTATTAACTTTATTTTATATTTATCATTTATTATGAATGATACCTTAACGGTACATTACATTAAACCTCCTCTGCTGGTAGATGACATTCTGCTTGTTTGGCACTCAAGTCATGCAGTTGAATATTATTGTTCAATACAGGGTATTCAGTGCTAACATATTAGTTTATTGCTTTTATTACAGAAATTACTGCTTCAACTGTCGCTGTGGCCATATTCATGGTTATAGTTGCCATCATGGTATGGGCAAGCATCGCTAAGACTCGGTGATTCATGGAGTGGAATATTATCATCGCCTCAAGTGGATGAGCGCGTATGATGCGTTTGCCACCTTATTGGAAACTGATATCTATGTATATGTTTATGGGTGCTGATTATGGTTTCTGATGTTTTGATCTGTTGTAGCCAGACAACTCAATTGTCTCATCACTCATACTATCTATTGGTCACATATTTGGACTCAACCCATCACTCTCATTTACACTGGTATAATTATGTAATCTGATGGTAACTTGGATCTTGTAGTTTTTGTGATTTTTACATTGTATTAAAAATGTATGTAATTTTATACAATACGACCTCATGTCACCTGTTAACCATGGTGGAGTGAAATTCATGAAAATAGCCATGGAAAGAGCAAACAAGGTGTAAAATGGACTGTAGAGTACAGTGGACTGTGGAGAATAGCCCACCACTAGATGGCAGCAGATTCTGTAGAGAATAGCCTACCACTAGATGGCAGCAGACCATTTAGAAAGATTTTTTAAGGTCCATAATTATTAATCACAGACAGTGAATTGGATACATTAAAAAAGCAAACCCATCCGTACACTTGTACTGATGGCAGTTTATAAAAATTGATGAAAGAAAGGCCACAATCCATCATTGTTACCGTGACCAGCCAAGATTGGTGTGCGACAGCTCTTCTTCACAAGACAGTTTATTTAACATTACCTCATGATATATCAAAATCAGTTGATTTTCTAAGGAAGAAATGCTTTCCCGCACACACCTTCTTTGATAACTCACACATAAGAACATGCAATCAAAGTATAAACCCTGGTGTTGAATAGAGATAGATATGATGGGAGCCTATCTACTGAAATTCCATCTACTCTCCCCCACCAGTATCATACTACCAGTAGCCTACCATTGGATATATTCTACTCCCCCCTCCGTTCATACTACCAGTACCTACCATTATATTCTACCTCCCCCACCAGTATCATACTACCAGTAGCCTACTATTGGATAGTATTCTACTCTCCCCCACCAGTATCATACTACCAGTAGCCTACTATTGGATAGTATTCTACTCTCCCCACCAGTATTATACTACAGTAGCCTACATTGGATAGTATTCTACTTCACAGTATCATACTACCAGTAGCCTACTATTGGATAGTATTCTTAATATCTAGCCATGATGGCAATGCTATGCAATATAGTGTATGTACTATTTGTTCCCAAAGGTTCCTGAATAGATTAGTATTCAATATAGAGCATATCTACAGTCGGCCTGTGCTGCTCCTTGGCCTCCCAGCATGTAATAGGAGTATTGTTCAATATGCAAGTATGGAATATGGAAGTTTTTAATATGCTCTCCTGAAATGTGTCTAAAAAAACATGACAACACACAGGTGGTCAACAGAGTGAAGTGCAAGGTCTCCACTGAAATTCAGTTATTTGTCAGTGTAAGCCTCCATAGGGTACATTACAGACTGATAAACCCTGCAGCTGAGGCTCTGGTAGCAAAGAATAGTTTAGGAAGGTACTGATACCCAAGTATCAACACCAAGTCTTAATGAATATATTAGAAAATAAATCACTATCTCTTCTCTCCAAGTGGTTGTCTGTGTGTGTGTGTGTGTGTGTGCGTGTGTGTGTGTGTGTGTGTGTGTGTGAGGGAAAAACAACACTGAAAGCGAGGGATCCATTATTTGTTTTTAATGATCAGTGCATAACTAAGGAAACATAAGAATGACAACACTCTTCAACAAGAGCCCATCTTGCCTTATGTGGTGTAGAGTGAAATAATATAAAGCTTTTTTATAAATATGTTATTTATATATAGATATACGGCTGAATATGTGAAGCTTCTGAATGTCCTAAAGCATTTCCCTTTAAATTAAAACTCACTTTTCTCAAACATGACTTACTTAACACCAAAACCTGGATAGGAAGGCCATTGTTTTAAAACAACTTCTATTATAGACACAAACTAATGGTCAGAAAAGTAATGACAACCAACCCCCTGCATGAGACTGTATAATAGAACATCATCATTATCCATTCTCATCTCCCCAGCCCAGCC
>PYXC01001449.1:260000-267500 GCA_015244755.2 Tenualosa ilisha | reverse complement strand
AGTACAATACACACACACACAACCACCCATGCATATACTATACTACTACTCACATAGATATGGTTTCTTTACATATAGGCCACATGCACAAACACACAGACACAACACACAGACACACACACACACACACAGAGACACAACACACACACACAAACACACAGAGACACGCAGACACGCACAATCACACTTGCAGGCAGACGTACTTCCTGTGGGGATGAGGTCCCTGTCAGGGATGAAGAGCTTGTAGCCGTAATGCCGTTCCAGCACCTCAGGGAGGACGTGCACCGCAAAGTTCTCTTCATCCTCAAGCTCCTCCCCCCACTGAGTGTCTGCCTTACTGTAGGACAGGTACGCATCATAGTCTTTCTCCTCTGACAGACAGACAGAGAGAGAGAGAGACAGAGAGAGAATGAACAGGTACGCATCATAGTCTTTCTCCTCTGACAGACAGACAGAGAGAGAGAGAGACAGAGAGAGAGTTAACAGGTACGCATCATAGTCTTTCTCCTCTGGCAGACAGAGAGAGAGACAGAGAGAGAGATATAGAGAAAGAGAGAGAGTTAACTGGTACGCATCATAGTCTCTCTCCTCCGACAGACAGACAGAGAGAGAGAGAGAGTTAACAGGCACGCATCATAGTCCTTCTCCTCTGATGGACAGATAGATAGAGAGAAAGAGAGCGTTAACAGGTATGCATCATAGTCCTTCTCTGAGAGACAGAGAGAGAGAGAGAGATGTATATATAGAGAGAGAGATGAGAGGGAGAGAGAGAAAGTTAACAGGTACACAGTATTCTTCCTCTGAGAGAGATGGAGAAAGAAAGAAATTAAAGGCAGCTGAGGCAATTAATTGATATTATTGCACTGTGTGTGTGTGTGTGTGTGTGTTTGTGCGTGCGTGTGCGTTTTCTCACCCATGTCCGGCTCCTCGCTGCCAAAGTATTGCCTGTAGCAGAGAAGGATGTCTAAGCGGCAGCACTTGTACAGAGACAGGAGCAGCCCCAGCACCAGCAACACAGCCCCCAGACCTCCAGCCAACTCCACTGTGTACATCAACTCTGCACAGGACAGAGGGAGAGAGAGGGGGAACACGATGGGGCAAAGGAAGAGAGAGGGGCAAGAGTGAGAAGGTGAAAAGAAGGAGGGAGGAAAGGGAGAGTCAGGGTAAGAGAGGGAGAGAAAGAAAGAGAGAGAGAGAGAGAGGGGTGAGAAAGAGAGAGTGAGAGAGAAGGTTAACTATTAACTATGCCTCATGTAGGGTCTATATCTTAAAGAGTTTCCATGTAGAGAGCTTCACAAGAAAATAGCATCCACTCCAGACTCATGCTTCATATGCTAAAATAGGATTCTGCCCAAACTCATTTCATTCCCATCAAACACCCCAAATATATCAGTGCCCAATTCAGATTTTAATCTACCTCAGTGTCAGCCTTTTCCCTATAAACCGTTTGCGGGATCAATTGAGAACGAGACATAATACAAACATCACTTCAGATGTTGAGACATAAACCAATTATTTAGTGACAGGCTGCTCCATTCAACAGTATAGAGAACACAGTGGGACACATAGGGGTATGGAGATCATAGGAGACACCTAGGGGTATGAGTATCACATCATGTGACTAATTCACATGTAATTGTGAGAAAACTCATCATACTTGTGTAGACTCTGAATGTAAATAGCCATGCCTAATGTGCACTCTTTAGGCAACATGTTTCACACCCGAGAGAGCGTCAATTGGGAGCAATCAAGGGAGGGACAGAGATGAAAGGAAGTACATAATGCGGAAGAAAAGGAACAGATGAAGAGAAAAAGAGGAGAAGAATGAAAGAACAGACAGAGAGAGGTTGTATGTGGTCTTGTGCACTATTTTTGCTGTGCAGTTTCCCCTGAGCTTTCCTTTCATGTTCCTCAAAAAAACAATCCATTCTTCCCCCTGCCATGCCTATGAGGCAAACATGAACTGACTCACACTGAAACAGCAGCAGACACACTGAGAGGTGGGAGAGGAAGAGGCAGAGTGACAGAGAGAGAGAGATGATGATGATGATGATGATGATGGTGATGATGGTGGTGGTGGTGATGATGATGATGGTGGTGGGGTGAAAGTCATGGTACACGAGAAGAAGCAAATAAAGGAAAAATTATAGTCTTACAAGAATTCTGTAATTAAAGTGTATCAGCAGTGTTGAAGTATATTTGGAGTGCTGTAGTGTAACAGGAGTGCTGTAGTGTAACTGGAGTGGTGTAGTGTATCAGGAGTGTTGAAGTATATTTGGAGTGTTGGAGTGAAACTGGAGTGCTGTAGTGTAACTGGAGTGTTGAAGTGTAACAGGAGTGTTGTAGTGTAACAGGAGTGCTGTAGTGTAACTGGAGTGCTGTAGTGTAACTGGAGTGTTGAAGTGTAACAGGAGTGTTGTAGTGTAACAGGAGTGCTGTAGTGTAACTGGAGTGCTGTAGTGTAACTGGAGTGGTGTAGTGTATCAGGAGTGTTGTAGTGTAACTGGAGTGCTGTAGTGTAACTGGAGTGGTGTAGTGTAACTGGAGTGTTGAAGTGTAACAGGAGTGTTGTAGTGTAACAAGAGTGCTGTAGTGTAACTGGAGTGCTGTAGTGTAACTGGAGTGGTGTAGTGTATCAGGAGTGCTGTAGTGTAACAGGAGTGGTGTAGTGTATCAGGAGTGTTGTAGTGTAACAGGAGTTACAGAATGGCATTTTCCCCAAGTCCCTAAAAAAAGCAGTTGTAAAGAAAAAATCTGGATGTTTCAGTGCTTAACAACTACAGACCCATATCCAATGTACACTTCATTAGGAAAATCATTGAAAAAGTAGTCTTCAGTGAACATACTACTGCGTCGACTTGAACACTGGGTTGGGTTCACTGGTATAGTTATAAAGTGGTTAAAATCATACTTAGAAAACAGAAGCATCTTTGTTGCAATGGGCAGCTATACTTCAACAACAGTGTCCTTGACCTGTGGTGTCTCCCAGGGGTCAATACTTGGACCATCACTTCTCAACCTTTGTATGCTCCCACTTGGACAAATTACCATAAACAACTCAATCTCTTATCATAGCTATGCTGATCACAGTCAAATTTACTTTGCTTTGTCACATAATGACTATGCCCCCCTTGAATGTCTATGTGTATGGTGTATGGACCAAATTAACAACTAGATCACATAATTCCCTTCAGCTCAACACAGGCAAAACTGAAGTAATTATATTTGGAAAAAGGGGAAGAAAGACTCAGGATTGCCGCTCTCCTTGACACAAAGGGGCTGAAAGCAAAAGATATTGTTGGGGTCGTCTTGGAGTCGTCATCGACAGTGATGTAAATTTCAACAGTCACATGAAAGCAATCACTGAGTCAGCATTTTTTCACCTAACAAAACATTTCCAATCTAAGAGGTTTAATGTCGGAAAAAGGATTTAGAAAAGCCTATCCATGCCTTTATCTCCAGTAGGGTTGATTATTGCAATGGTCTATTCACAGGTCTTCCTAAAAAGACCATCAAACATCTTCAACTGGTTCAAAATGCAGCTGCTAGGGTTCTCACAAGAACAAAAATAACAAAGTACATTACTCCAATTCTAAAGTCCCTGCATTTGCTACCTGTAAGTCACAGACTTGACTTTAAAGCATTGCTGCTTGTGTTTAAATCACTAAATGGGACAGGACCTAATTACCTGACATGTTTTAGCAATACACACCACTTAGTTCTCTCAGGTCATTGGAGAAGAATTTGCTGGTAAAACCTGCTGTCAAAACAAAGTGTGGTGAAGCAGCTTTCAGCTGCTATGCAGTTCAGCTTTGAACCAACTTCATGAACACATCAAGAATGCCCGTACTGTTGGCAGCTTCAAATCTAGTCTTAACACCAAACTTCTCAGACGCTTTCTCCTAATGATTCACTTATCTTTCTTATTATACTCTGTACACTTTCACTTTTATGTTAATCATTTTATGCCTTTATTCATTTTATTCTGTGCTTTTACTTTCTTTCAACTACTGTACTTTGCTTTTATTATTGTATAGTACATTGAAATTCCTTTATGTCTGAAATGTGCTGTATAAATAAACTTGCCTTCCCTTGCTGTAGTGTAACTGGAGAGTTGTAGTGTAACAGGAGTGTTGTAATGTAATAGGAGTGCTGCAGTGTAACTGGAGAGTTGTAGTGTAACAGGAGTGTTGTAATGTAATAGGAGTGCTGTAGTGTAACTGGAGAGTTGTAGTGTAACAGGAGTGTTGTAATGTAATAGGAGTGCTGCAGTGTAACTGGAGAGTTGTAGTGTAACAGGAGTGTTGTAATGTAATAGGAGTGCTGCAGTGTAACTGGAGAGTTGTAGTGTAACAGGATTGTTGTAATGTAATAGGAGTGCTGTAGTGTAACTGGAGAGTTGTAGTGTAACAGGAGTGTTGTAATGTAATAGGAGTGCTGTAGTGTAACTGGAGTGGTGTAGTGTAACTGGAGTGCTGTAATGTATCAGGAGTGCTGCAGTGTAACTGGAGAGTTGTAGTGTAACAGGAGTGTTGTAATGTAATAGGAGTGCTGTAGTGTAACTGGAGAGTTGTAGTGTAACAGGAGTGTTGTAATGTAATAGGAGTGCTGCAGTGTAACTGGAGTGGTGTAATGTAACAGGAGTGTTGCAGTGTATCAGAAGTGCTGTAGTTAGAATGTGTAGCTGCAGGCTCTGGAGTCTAAGTGCTCCTCCTCCAAATGCAGGGATTTTTCTGACACTATAAACATGTTCTCACTTTCAGTGCCCATTTCTTCCCCCTCCCTCCCCTGCTCTCTCTCTCTCTCTCTCTGTCTCTCTCTCTCTCCATCTGTAAATATCCCCCTCAATCTCTCTCTTGCCATCTCCCTCTCTAAATTTCCCTCTAAATCTCTCTCTCGCCGTCTCTTTTTCATGTTTGTCATAAATAAACATGACTCAGACTTTATGGCGCACAGCTGAAATAGTGTGAGTGTTTGTGTGTGTGTGTGTGTGTGTGTGTGTGTGTGTGTGTGTGTGTGTATGTGTGTGAGAAAGAGAGAGCGAGAGAGAGAGAGCAGTGTTTGCGCTCTGAAGGATTAATCTCCTCAAACTCTGTCTTCCTGAAGGCCCTTTAAACAGGAAATGAGATGGAACTGAGCTGTCTTCAAAGCTGCCTGTTTAAAAAGAGAACACTCTGATGGTTGTAATGTATGCTCAAAGGACTGCACTGCATTAGAGAGCTGGAGAGGGGAATGGAGGGAGAGAGAGGAAGAAAAAGAGAGAGAAAGAGTGCCTTTCTATAAAGAGGAGGATGACAAGACTCCTCTGAGAAGTGGACGTCCCTGTGTGCGTGTGTGTGTGTGTGTGTGTGTGTGGGGGGGGGTCTTTGTGAGAGAAAGTGCGTGTTAACAGTGTGGTCTCAGCTTATTTTGGAGAGGGTGGAGGTGGATGTGAGTGGGTGTTGTGTGTTACCTCTTCTGGTGATGATGACACTGGCGTATCTCTTCCCCACGGCATTTTCCGCATAGCACGAGTAATTTCCCAAATCCTCCTCCTCTAGGAAGTCTATCGTCAAGGAGACAGAAACCTCTTTCTCCCCCAGATGCTCTTGGACCAGCCTGTGAGGATCAGACATAAGCAAACGATCACTGATTCACCAGTCATTCCCCCATCCTTCTGCATCACTCAGTTATTAATTGTGTACTAATGGAGAGAAAGTCTCCCGGGCAGGCTGATGTAACCTAGAGAGGCCAAAGCTTCAGGACATGACCTGGTGGCTGTCTTAAGCCAATGATGACAAACAAGGCACCTGTTTCAGCAATGTTGCTAGGCAATAATCCTGAATGTTGTAGTTCTGGAACATTCCCAATGGTACTGGGCAATGTTTGCTTTAAAATTGTCCTGTTTGAAACACACGGAACACCAAGCAGAACACACACTACGCTAAGACAATCAGAACACACAGAGCAACAATCAGAACACACGGAATACTAATCAGAACACATGGAACAATGATCAGAACACACAGAAGACCAATGAGAACATATGGAACAACAATCAGAACACACACAACACCAATTACAACACATGAAGCATCAGAACACTATGTGGTTACTCAGCGTTGCTGAACAAGTTGTTCACATAAGAACTTCCTGTGCCTCAAACACAGAAATTTTTGATGCAATATTTACAGATTTATACACAAGAATAGATGAATACATGATACATGGTACTGACATCAATACATGAGTAAAGAGGGTGTCAGTAAAAGTAGACCTGAAGTGCTGCTTCCTGTTCCAAGCTGAATCACAAATAGCTCCAACCCCTAAACTTTATGCGAATCATACACTCCACTTACAACAGCTAACGCTAACCCCATAGCCTCATGCTAATCATACCCTCCACCTCCAACAGCTAAAGCTAACCTCATAGCCTCATGCTAATCATACCCTCCACCTCCAACAGCTAGCATGAGTAACTGAGTGTGATAGCGCTCATACCCTCCACCTCCAACAGCTAGCATGAGTAACTGAGGGTGATAGTGCTCATACCCTCCACCTCCAACAGCTAGCATGAGTAACTGAGGGTGATAGCGCTCATACCCTCCACCTCCAACAGCTAGCATGAGTAACTGAGGGTGATAGCGCTCATACCCTCCACCTCCAACAGCTAGCATGAGTAACTGAGGGTGATAGCGCTCATACCCTCCACCTCCAACAGCTAGCATGAGTAACTGAGGGTGATAGCGCTCAGGAGCAGTCAGGCTTCCATTTTGGTTTGCTGCCATTGATTATGAAACCAGCATTGAGGCAAATAGATACAGATGGCCTAAATGAACATGCCCAGTGGGGGGCACTGATTTACACGAAACAAATACACTGATACACTGTATACACAAACACACACACACACACACACACGCATTTACAGTTTACACACTTTACAGAATGCTAAGCAAACATACACAAATACACTGATACACTCACACACTGTACACACACATAGCCATTTGCAGTTAACACACAGCCCCCACAGAATACTGGGTAATGGTACACAAACTCACTGACACACACAGGCATGTGCACACAACACAAATCCTCCAAAACACTAACAATAATTCACACCATTCAACACAGTTTTAAGAGTTTTAAGTCTTCTGAGACACAGAATTAAAATCCCTCTCCCTCTCTCTCTTTTACACACACGCACAGCGTAATGGGGCAAACTTCTGCACTGACACACCACTGACACACACAAGTAAGCGTGTAATCCCCTGACACACTACAGCCTGAATCAGAGTTAGCCTACACACGATGCGTGAGCGGTCAAGATCCAATCTGTGAGCCAGCTGACACAGGGAGAGCCCCCAGAGGAATAAGGCAAATAAGGCAAAGGAATCAAGGGGGAATGAGGAGGGTGTGTGTGTGTGTGTGTGTGTGTGTGTGTGTGTGTGTGTGTGTGTGGAGGTGGTGACTGACAAGCGATTTGGTAACGAGGTCCACGCGAACTGATAAATTGTA
>PYXC01001449.1:252500-255000 GCA_015244755.2 Tenualosa ilisha | reverse complement strand
AATCAAAATGATGAATCAGACAGAAGACACACACCCCAGTCTTTCTCCCTCTCACCCTCCCTCTCTCGTCTCTCCTCTCGTTCGCTTCCTCATCTCTCTCTCTTTTTCGCTCGTTCCATCACTCCCTCTCTCCCTCTCTCTTGCTCTCTCCCTCTTCCTCTTTCTTTCCTTCCTTCATATCCATTTCTCTCCTCCTCTTTTCTCAAAGAAGACGCATCTTTACTTCTCTCCCTCTCCTTCTCTCATTATCTCTTGCTCTTATTCGTTCTCTCTCCCTGCCTCCCTCAATCTTTCTCCTCCAGTCCCCCTCCCTCTCTCATTTACTCCTCTCCCAGAACACACAGTTCAGATTCTACATTTTCTCATTCTCTTTCACCCAACCTCTCCCTCTCTCTTTCACAAATTTTTCTTTCAGTCTCTCTCTTCCTTACTATCTTTCTCTCTCACTGCCCCGCCATGCCTCCTTCCTTCCCTCATCCCCTCTCTCACTCGTTCTCTAGATTTGTCTCTGCCTGTCTCTTTCCCTTGCCCTTGCTCTCTTGTTTCTCACCCTCTTTCACTCATTCACTAGATCGGTCTCTCCCTCTCTTTCTCTCCCTCTCTCACTTATTCTGTTTCTCCCTCTCTCTTCCTCTTGCTCCCACTTGCACACTCCTTTTCAGCAGTTGTAAAGACATCCGGTCTAACCTCCAGAAAAACTACATCCAGCACGCATGTCTAACCTCCAGAAAGACTACATCCAGCACGCATGTCTAACCTCCAGAAAGACTACATCCAGCACGCATGTCTGTAATAAACTGAAAGTCACATCATGACTGGCTGTGTATGTTGTCTGGGAGTTTAACACACATCATAGATGCTAAATGTGTATGTTGTCTGGGAGTTTAACATACATCATAGATGCAGGCTGTGTATGTTGTCTGGGAGTTTAACACACATCATAGGTGCAGGCTGTGTATGTTGTCTGGGAGTTTAACACACATCACAGATGCAGGCTGTGTATGTTGTCTGGGAGTTTAACACACATCATAGATGCTGGCTGTGTATGTTGTCTGGGAGTTTAACACACATCATAGATGCAGGCTGTGTGTGTTGTCTGGGAGTTTAACACACATCATAGATGCAGGCTGTGTATGTTGTCTGGGAGTTTAACACACATCATAGATGCTAAATGTGTATGTTGTCTGGGAGTTTAACACACATCATAGATGCAGGCTGTGTATGCTGTCTGGGAGTTTAACACACATCATAGATGCTAAATGTGTATGTTGTCTGGGAGTTTAACACACATCATAGATGCAGGCTGTGTATGCTGTCTGGGAGTTTAACACACATCATAGATGCAGGCTGTGTATGTTGTCTGGGAGTTTAACACACATCATAGATGCAGGCTGTGTATGTTGTCTGGGAGTTTAACACACATCATAGATGCAGGCTGTGTATGTTGTCTGGGAGTTTAACACACATCATAGATGCAGGCTGTGTATGTTGTCTGGGAGTTTAACACACATCATAGATGCAGGCTGTGTATGTTGTCTGGGAGTTTAACACACATACATGCTAAATTGAGATGCCAAATATACCTCAGTCATTCAGGTAGTCACCTAATTAGCTACATTGTGTGAGTGAGTGAGTGTGTGTATGTATGTATGGGGCGGGGGTGTATGTTTGCATGTTGATGTGTACTGTTTGCGTGTGTGGTGTGTTTAATATTTCTGTATCTGCTCCTCAGTATAAATGATCATCAGCTACTGTGTGCCTTGGCCAGTCCAGACATGCACACATCCATCACAGTCAGAGTCATATGGGCGAGCTGTTGTGGCACATATGACTGAATGTGTGTTTACATAATTATGCTATTTATGAATGTACATTAAAATGGTGTGTCTGATCTCTCTCTCTCTCTCTCTCTCTCTCTCTCTGTGTGTGTGTGTGTGTGTGTGTGTTGCTGCCATAGAGGTACTCAGAGAACCTCACCATCTGCCAAAGTGAAGTTGTATTAGCTCACACTTGAATGAACAGCTCCTCATTACAGAAAACAAATGTTAAATAAACACAGACACACACACACACAAACACATCATACAAACACTTTACATAGCCTCCCTTCAACACACAAACACACACACACACCACACACACACACACGTGCACATGCACACACACAGAGCTAAGCTCATTTATGGTTAATTTAGCAGGTGAAGTTGATTTATTTGCATGTTTAGTTTGCTGTGGCCTACTGCATTCTTTCTCTCTCTCTCTCTCTCTCTCTCTCTCACACACACACACACACACACACACACACACACAGTAGCTCCTTCTGTGTGAAACTCACAAAAAGCTAATCAATGGCTATTGTAGCCACTGGTCTCAGGGGGACAGGCCTATTAACAACTAACTAATAATGATGGCCCACTATACCAACCTGTGTGTGTGTGTGTGTGTGTGTGTGTGTGTGTGTGTGTGTGTGTGTGCATTAAGGATTCTTCATGGCTGTGCT
>PYXC01001449.1:245000-247500 GCA_015244755.2 Tenualosa ilisha | reverse complement strand
CTCTGACTGAAGCTCAATGACTTTGGATGCTCAAGAGTAGTGGATCACACTTAATTACCATCCCAGCCAAGGCCAAAGCACTTCAAATATTCCGCCACCTGTCATTTATTTGCATTTGAACACTGAGCCCATTTATGGTGGCCAACAAATAAACACTTCAGCAGTAACAATTATTAATCACCCATTTGAAACTCACAGCCAAGGCCAGGGCACTCAAAGGACTCATGAAAAAGCAAAACAAACAAACAAGGAAACAAATAAACACAACCAGACACAAACAAAAACAAACAACTATTAGAACTATCCATTTTAAGCCAGGAAGTGTTAAGCATTTTAAGCTTGAAAAGGCATATCCAGCTTTTGTAGCACTGTGTGTGTGTGTGTGTGTGTGTGTGTGCGTGAACCCTGAGAGATTGCTGTGGAAATGGCACTGCTGGCTTAAAACCCAGCTGGCCCATGGCCGAGGGGGATTACCAGAGGAGCAACACCATCACTAACAGCAATGGCTGCAACCACATCGTTCTCAAAGAGGAATTCAGGACAACAAACACCATGACAACTGTTGCATCAAAATTGTTGCATTTTCTAAAAACACAGAGAAATCGAGGGCAACAACCACCATGACAACTGCTATGCCAAACATTCTCTTTGAAATAAAAAAGGAATCACAACAAACACCATGACAACCTCTGCACCAAACGTTCTTTTCTAGAAACACAGGAAGTCAGAGCAACAACAAACACCATGACAACTACTGCACCAAACATTCTCTTCCAGAAACAGGGGAGAAATTCAGGGCAACAAATGCTGTGCAAACTGCTACCACCAAATATTATTTTTTACACAGAAATTCTGGACAGCAAACACCACAACCGCTGCACCAAACATTCTCTTGTAAAAACACAGGAATTGACCAATCCCAAGCCCCGCTTATCGATTGTTAGGTACTGCGACCTCGAACAAGTTTGGCCAAAACAGCAGACTGAGGCAATTTGGCCGAGGCATAGTAGCGCGGAGAAACAAGGTCCAGAGGTCCAGCTCGCCAGCACCTCTTACCTTGTTGACTTTACTTGGCGTCAAAACCATGAGGATGTTTTCCACTGTATTTTGGCAGCAGATGCCAAATTCTAGCCCATGCTTGAGGCCGGCCATCTGCAGACATTTTGCACTTCATAAATAAAGTAAATGTTTGATTCATTATTAAAGATAATCTTTGTGTACTCAGCATAACTGTAGCCTCATAGCAGCAGGACCTGTCCTTAACGTGCATATAGGACCTGTCCTTAACGTGCATATAGGACCTGTCCTTAACGTGCATATAGGACCTGTCCTTAACTCCTTAATGTGCATATAGGACCTGTCCTTAACGTGCATATAGGACCTGTCCTTAACGTGCATATAGGACCTGTCCTTAACGTGCACATAGGACCTGTCCTTAACGTGCATATAGGACCTGTCCTTAACGTGCATATAGGACCTGTCCTTAACGTACATATAGGACCTGTCCTTAACGTGCATATAGGACCTGTCCTTAACGTGCATATAGGACCTGTCCTTAACGTGCATATAGGACCTGTCCTTAACGTGCATATAGGACGACACCCGGAGAGAAGAAAAACAATCAATTCTCCTCCTATACTCTTAACATCGGTAAACAGATGAGGCAATCTGACAATTAGCAGCTTTGATTACAACCCCCGTTGCTTGAAATGACTGTACTGTGCTCTTGTGCGCTTTCTGTGGCTTCAGCAAATGCAAAGCTCCTTATTTTGATTTTGACAGTTACTATATGGAGCAGAATAAGCTTCTCCTACCAATTTTCTTAGAGGTTCTTGACTCACTGACTCAGAGATACCTCTCTTTTAGGGTGTCTAACAGAGCCAGCAGATATTACATATGTAACCTCCTGTCTGCAAGACTTCACTTACACATGCCTCTCTCTCTCTCTCTCTCACACACACACACCTTTAGAGTTTCTTCTTATTATTAAGTAATGCTTCTTCCGGGTGGGGATATCACAGACATTGTGTGTGTGAAGAAGTTATTGTTTTTATCTTGTGTAGGCTACAGCCATCTGCTGCACAGCCCCGGCCTATTTAATGTTAACGAGGCCCCCCTTAAATAGGCTACACAAGTTGACAGGAGGCAAAAGATAATTGTATTATCAACAAGCCGGTAATGATAAGAACTAAGGTTAAAACACTGCGTCAGCATCAGCATAGACATTGGGCAAAGCCACATATGTGTGTGGAGTATAGACAAAACACTGTCCCTGATGCTGTAGTGAACACACGCAGTCACTGTGCTTACCTTCTCTATTCCTCATGTCACGTTTTAAAAATGTAAAACTGTAAAACACGCCTCTATCATATTTATTATTTATGTATTTATTACATTGCAATTAATCAGGCAAAATCTGAACTTGTCCAGCAAGCTGAAGTCACGGCCTACTGTGTGAATGAACAGGCATTGTCAATGGAGGAGAAGGGCGCAGAAAACA
>PYXC01001449.1:230000-232500 GCA_015244755.2 Tenualosa ilisha | reverse complement strand
GCCCTTCAGCTTTAACACACACACCTCAATAAGAAAACTGTGTGCTGTAGTTAATGTTTCATTTATTTGAACCTTTGTGTTTAAGTCATGCCAATTAATGGAAACTTAATTAATGGGTTAATAATTAAGGACACTAGAAGTGAAGGTCAAATATTAACCACCTAACTGTGTTCCTAACTGTGTGTGTGTGCGTGTGTGTGCGCGCATGTGTGTGTATGTGTGTGCCTGTGTGCATGTGCGTGCACGCCTGTGTCTGAGTATGTCTGTTTATGTGTGTGTGTGTGTGTGTGTGTGTGTGTGTGCCTGTGAGCTTGTGTGTGCGTGCCAGTGTCTGAGTATACAGTATGTCTCTGTGTGTGTGTGTGTGTGTGTGTGTGTGTGTGTGTGCGAGAAAGATCTTTGTCTCTCTTTCTCCATTTGAATATAGAAGCGTGGATGTAAACAGACTAGCGTTGATCCACATGCACGCGTGTGTTTATGATCTCGTATCTCCCGCTGGGCATTGCCAACGCTCCCCACCCCCCTCATCTGGCTGGCCTCAGGCTAGTCTGCCCAGCCTGCCCCCTGGGGTGGGGGTGGGGGGGGTTGGGAGTGGACTATAAATAAGGAGCATTAAAGTCAGCACATGGACATCTATTTGCCCCCCTCCCTCCCACCCACACACACACACACACACACACACACACACACACACACATACACACACACACGGTACAGCGCACACACTTGCATAGACTTGCATTGACTATAAATCAGACATCTGCTATAAAGTGCTGTGTGGATAGTCCATTTATTTAGTTCCGTGTAGCCACCCAACCTGGCTGGCTAGCTAATGCATCTGCTCCCCTGAGGGAGCGAGACCGAGGGCTGGGGGAGCGATGCGATGGGTGAGGAACTTAAAGTTCAGGGTCAACCCAAGGTCATGCTGAATTGTTATTAAGCTGAGAGTGCAGCTGGTAGATCTTTTAATGATTTACGAACTCCTCCATTTATAGCCAAGTTACTCAGATGGCTCAAGGTGATGTAGTTCTATGTGTCGTACAATATAAAGTGACAGATTTAACACTGCTGTAAGAGAAGACTACAAATCCCAAGCGCAGGCTTGGGTGAAGCATCTGGAGCGACCAGTGCAAAAGGCATATTACAAAATATGCATTTGGGCAGTTTAGCTATAAAAAGCCCATGCAAGGTAGCTCAACATTATGTGTTTACACACTGATGTGGTCTACACCAGTGTTTCCCATACTGTATCCGCTCACAGCACACTGATGTGGTCTACACCAGTGTTTCCCATACTGTATCCGCTCACAGCACACTGATGTGGTCTACACCAGTGTTTCCCATACTGTATCCGCTCACAGCACACTGATGTGGTCTACACCAGTGTTTCCCATACTGTATCCGCTCACAGCACACTGTGTGCTACTAGAAAATCTCATTAAACGCCACAATATTACATGTCCATAAGTCATAAAATAGGCTAATTGTCCCCTGCTCCCACACTGCAAATGCTAGCTTAGAACACATTTGAATCCCAAAACAGGGTACTGCATTTTTTACATATAAGCTGGATTATAATGTGTTTCAACCATAGACAAAACAGGTTTTGACACATCATTTACTCTATAGAAACAGAGAATTTGTATGAATTTGACACACTGGTATAGGTAATTAATCTGACACATTTACAGTGTGTGTGTGTGTATGTGTGTGTGTGTGTGTGTGTGTGTGAGAGATGATGAGAGAGAGAGAGAGAGAGCGCAGTGCTGCATTAGTGGAGTCAGTTTTTGACTCATATGAGCTGGTGAATATTTATCTCTCCACTGGGCTGGTGCATCTGAGAGAGAGCGAGAAAGAGAGAGTGAGAGAGAGAGAGAGAGGAGGGAGCCAAAAGAGATGTAGACAAGCAGAGAGAGAGAGAAAGAGGGTGGAAGACTCGTGTGTGTGTGTGTATGTGTGTGAGAGAGAGAGGGTGGAAGACTTGTGTGTCTGTGTGTGTGCGCACGTGTGTGTGTGTGTGTGTGCGTGTGTGTGTGAATATTCATACAGCAGTCCCTAGCGTCTCCATTTTGATCTGTTTATTTAGCAGAACTGAAGCTGAGAAGTCACTCCACTCGTTCTTCTCTTGAGCTCCCTCTCCCTCCCTTTTTTTTTCTTTTTCTCTCTCCCTCCGCATCTTTTTCTTGTCTTCCCTGTTTTGAGGTTTATGTAACCCTCTTCACACACTAGGGCACTAGAGGGAGGATAATGTGAAGTGTGTGTGTGTGTGTGTGTGTGTGTGTGTGTGTGTGTGTGTGCATGTCAGATAGAGAGAGTTTGAGATGAAAAAAGCATGTGTGCAGCATAAGGGATCTAAGAAGTGCATGTGTGGAGATGTGTGTGTGTGTGCGTGTGTGTGTGTCGTGTGTGTGTGGTGTGAGTTCATGTGTATGTGATCTTTGTGAAGTGAGTGATGTGAGACTAAGTGCTCCATGGGATTAACACATAAAGAGGTGTTGGG
>PYXC01001449.1:205000-215000 GCA_015244755.2 Tenualosa ilisha | reverse complement strand
GTAGCCAGTCGTGTTCTGGCGTCAAATACACCCCATAGTGGTAAAAGAAATGACCATGTCTCACCTCAGCGATATACACCTTGCCTGGATGTGGCTGACTTTGCAACAAAATGCTGACACACGCCACCCCATGCGGGTAGGCCTCGCCCACTAAAGTCTAAAAAGGAAGTGTCATAGGCTGAGGGTCTAAATGTGAACTACGACAGATCAACACACAACTTCTTAGTTCAGCAACACAGACCTGGTCTCTGTAGCCTGTGCAGTTCGGTTTCTTCTCGTCTCTCTAATGCACCACAGGTGTGTGGTCTCTCTAATGCACCACAGGTGTGGAGTCTCTCTAATGCACCACAGGTGTGTGGTCTCTCTAATGCACCACAGGTGTGGAGTCTCTCTAATGCACCACAGGTGTGTGGTCTCTCTAATGCACCACAGGTGTGGAGTCTCTCTAATGCACCACAGGTGTGTGGTCTCCCTAATGCACCACAGGTGCGTGGTCTCCCTAATGCACCACAGGTGTGGAGTCTCTCTAATGCACCACAGGTGTGTGGTCTCTCTAATGCACCACAGGTGTGTGGTCTCCCTAATGCACTACAGGTGTGTGGTCTCCCTAATGCACCACAGGTGCGTGGTCTCCCTAATGCACCACAGGTGCGTGGTCTCTCTAATGCACCACAGGTGCGTGGTCTCCCTAATGCACCACAGGTGTGGAGTCTCTCTAATGCACCACAGGTGTGTGGTCTCTCTAATGCACCACAGGTGTGGAGTCTCTCTAATGCGCCACAGGTGTGTGGTCTCCCTAATGCACCACAGGTGTGGAGTCTCTCTAATGCACCACAGGTGTGTGGTCTCTCTAATGCACCACAGGTGTGGAGTCTCTCTAATGCGCCACAGGTGTGTGGTCTCCCTAATGCACCACAGGTGCGTGGTCTCTCTAATGCACCACAGGTGTGTGGTCTCTCTAATGCACCACAGGTGTGGAGTCTCTCTAATGCACCACAGGTGTGTGGTCTCTCTAATGCACCACAGGTGTGTGGTCTCTCTAATGCACCACAAGAAAAACATGCTCATTACCTGCAACCCAAGCATGCATATCAACTTCCCTTCTTTGGACTGTCTTTGTACAATAAATAAATTAGTAGATCTATCTATTTATCTATCTATCTATCTATCTATCTATCTATCTATCTATCTATCTATCTATCTATCTATCTATCTGTGGGTGCGTGTGTGTGTGTGTGTGTGTGTGTGTGTGTGTGTGTGTGTGTGTGTGTCTGAGGGAGAGTCAGTATATGTGGAATTGAGAGACAGCAGTACTGAGACAGAGGCCTACAGAGAATAACCCCTATTAGTTCTTACCATTGGGTTACATCATCTTTCAGTCACCGTGCCATCATGCACACACACACGCACACACACGCACACACACGCAAACAAACACACACACACTCAAACACACACAGACACACACAAACACTCACACCAGAATAAGAGAGACAGACTGAATGATCTCATGAACTGAATGGAGATGAGAGACTTAATGTTGGCCTGAGACACATGCATGCACACATCAGCACACACACACACACACACACACACACACAGGCACTCCAGCAGCAGGAGAGAGACAGACTGAATGATCTAATGCACTGAATGGAGAAGAGAGACTTAGCCTAGTGTTAGCCTCACATACACACTCTCACACACACACACACAAATCCACACACACACATTGAAAGTAATGAATTGCGCAGAGCGAAGAGGCTAAGTGTTAGTTTGTGACCCCAGGGCACAGACAGATTAGTCCTGAGTTAGCTGTAATGCACATCTGCACTGTGTGTGTGTGTGTGTGTGTGTGTGTGTGTGTGTGCGTGTGCGTGTGTGTGTATGTGCAAGAGACTCTCCCTCAACACAGACAGAGACAAGTACCCCCGGCTGCAGGCTTGCAGCCTCTACGCTGTGCTGGGCCTTGGCTGCATCCAGGTCTTATTGTAAAGGCTTGCAGCCTCTACGTTGTGCTGGGCCCTGGGCCCTGGGCCCTGGGCACTGGGCACTGGGCACATTTAGTACTGCAGATGTTACAGTGGGTAGGTGACCCTTTACACCTGTGGGTGCAGGGCACAAGTAAGTTCAATGTAAGACGCACTCTTTACCTAGTTGTAAAGCGTTGATCAGGGCCACATTGCTGACCATATGAGATATCAGTGCCATTCCATGGCAACTCTCCCAGTGTCTCCTTGCTCATGTCATGGATCGTATTGATAAAATCCCATCTATTCTCCTGTCTAAGAAGTGTAATTGTGCCAAATCTCAGTACAGGCAAATCTGCCTTCTCTATATCAAGCCTGGCCAAATACTTCACAGAGTAAAGCTGTAATTGTCACCATGCCTAGATGTCCCACTAATAATGGTTTCTGGTTGGCTTTTTGCTTGTTTTATTTGTAACTTGGAGTTATGGAACAAAGTGTTTTGTTATGCTCAAGCGTCAAATCTTCACATTTCCTATTTTAATGTTTCAGTGAGTTTTCAATATTTTGTAGCTAAACTATCTGAGAATGCAGTTGTACTGATACTCATTTTCCATGGTTACATCTCTGTTTACACACATGCTGCTATATAGCTGTGTGCTCTGGATGATAATCCGGTCTCCAACGTTCACCTGATTTATCTCGTGACTCTCTTGTTTCTAGTAGGTGAGAATTTTCTGAGAATCTGTGAAACACTTTTCATCTGTGGGAGCTGAGGAAAAAATTGAAGAATATGACCATTCAGGATTCAGGATTGATATATTGACAAAAGCGTTTTTTTTTTTTTTATATCAATAATGGTTAATGAATAATAGATGGATTGAATGGATAATGTTGCATTTGTAATCAAATTCCTAAATGTTGAAATATGCACTTTAAACTTTGTATAAAGCAATGTGAAATATTATTTGTTTATTTATTTCTTTTTCAACATACAAATAAATATACATGATGATCTCAAGCATGAAAACTGCTACCTGCACCACCAGCTTTTATCTCCATAGAGCATCCCACAGCACTCTGGAGTGTCCATGACATGAACTAGGAAAACTTCCTACAGCACTCTGGAGTGTCCGTGACATGAACTAGGAAAACTTCCTACAGCACTCTGGAGTGTCCATGACATGAACTAGGAAAACTTCCTACAGCACTCTGGAGTGTCCATGACATGAACTAGGAAAACTGCTGAAAATGAGATGAGCTGGCGTGGAATGACTCATTATCACGTGAACACATTTTCAGTCTGATTTTTGTATGTTTTCACAGAGATTGATTACAAAACTTGTTTTAGCAGCATAAAATAATACTTGAGTAACTGCTTTGCGAATAATTCGTTATGCTTTAAATTTTGACATTAAGTTGTGGTTTGTGTTTGTATAGACTCTAAAACACTACAGCTGCATGTGTTGCGCATAGGTGTCATCTGTCTATATGGAAAATGAGGTCAATGCTTGACATGCAGTCTATTGTCAATATTTCAAATCCTATATTGTCAGATCATATATTTTATTGCAATATCCTTTTTAGCAGTGTAGCAGCTAACCTGACTGGAGGTTGTAACATTTTATAAAGCCACTGTCTAGTTATTAGTCTAGAAGTAGTTTTGTAATCGTAACCAAAAAGTGTTACATTGTGGCCACTCTCCCCAGAATAAATAGTCAAATCAATGCAGATTCAAACACATGATGCTTTGCAGTAGTAAATACAGGCGTTTTTTTAACAGCGACCTTCTTACACCACACACAGTTTCACTAGCCAAGTTGTCTCACTGCATTAAAATGTAGGTTTTTCACATAACTATGTGTCATCAGTTTACAATGAGACTTTCAGCAATGGCTGCGCTCAGAGAGGCCAAAGAGCCAAAAGAAGGCCTTTGACCACAGCGCTGTCTGTGGTCCTCATGTCCAGTTCAGATCCTCAGGTGTATGTGATTGGGCCCTCTCCAAGGTGCTGAAGTTAACCAATGACCCATGCTTGGTCCTGAAGTTTGCTAGATGCACTCTCTATGGCTGTGACATTACCCACTGCACTATCTGTGGTCCTGAAGCTATAGCCATAACATTACCTCTCCATATATATATATATGTGTGTGTGTGTATGTGTGTGTGTATGTGTGTGTGTGTGTGTGTGTGTGCGTGTGCAAGTGAATACTGTCCATGGCATTATCTCTCCAAATCTGTGATGTGTGTAAGTAATTGGACGCTGTCCATGGTGCTGAAGTGAACCACTTCACTTCCCCCTGGTCTGAAGTTCTGCAGCATGCTCTCTCTGCTCCTGAACCTCAGCACTGCACTGCTGGTGCTCCAGAAGATGAGCATTCTCCTGTATCGATGTTCAGCACTTTGAATTACATTTACTTGTAAATGCTGTTTGGAGAACCACCAAGGTTGTACTGGTGACTGAGTGTTTGGGGAAATGCACACTATGCCGCAGTGGCCTCTGGAGCTGTCCGTGGTGCTGGAAACTTAACTTGACTTGAATCCAGTGGTCAATAAATACTCTTCAGTTTCTACATAATGCATTGAGTTGAGCATCTTATGTATGTGTGTGTGTGTGAGAGAGAGAGAGAGAGAAGGGGAGAAAGGGAAAGAGAGTGAGAGAGTGGGTGGGCGAGTGTGTGTGTGTGTGTGTGTGTGTGTGGGGGGCGGGGGGGGGGGAGTGGGTGCACATGTGCGTATGTGTGTGTGTGTGCGTGTGTGTGTGTGTGTGTGTCAGTGTGTGTGTGAGAGAGAGTGGGGAATATAGAGACTCTACATAATGTATTGAGAGTTGGCCATCTCATGCATACATGTCCATGAGAGTGAAAGATTGACAGATAGACTGAGAGAGGTAGGTGTGTGTGTGTGTGTGCGTGTGTGTGTGTGTGTGTGAGCCGAAGAGATATGAGAAGACCTGAGCTGCAGTGGTGAAACATGCTTTTCTCTACTGGAGGACCACTGCCTCACATTTCTCTTTTTCTTTCTCTCTCTCCACATCTCTATCCCTCTCTCCCACTCTCATCCCTTTCATCTCCCCATGAAATTTACTATCTCTGGGTCTCTCTCTCTCTCACTCTCTCTCTCTTTCTCTCTTCTTCTTCTGTGCCCCTCTATCCTACTTTTGTCCCTCTCATCTCTTCATCATATCTACTGTATCCCTCTCTCTCTTCCTCCATATCCTCCTATCTTGTTCTCATTCTTATCATCTCTCCATCACATGTCCTTCAGCATTCCCTTTCTTCTTTCTCTCCCTCTGGTGGAGCTGTCGTTCTTTTGCCCAAGGGTGGGAAAGGAGGACAGAGCAGAGAGAGGAGGAGAGGAAAGAGAGGAGGGGAGGAGAGGATAGCATCGAGGAGAAGAGAGAGAGAGGGAGAAGCAGAGTGAGGAGAGGAGTGGGGAGGAACTAATGGGAAAGAGACAGAGAGGAAACACTGATGAGACTGAGAGGGGAAGAGAGAGGAGAGAGGAGAATTAGAGGAAGAGAGAGAGGAGAGATAATAATGAGAGGAGCAGAGAGAGGAGGAAGAAAATGGAGGAGAGAGGAGAATGAGAAGAGGAGAGAGAGGAGAGATAAGAATGAGAGGAGCAGAGAGAGGAGAGAGGAGCAGAGAGAGGAGGCAAGGGGAGAGAGGAGAAGAAAGGAGAGATGAGAATGAGAGGAGCAGAGACAGGAGAGAGGAGGAGAGGGGAGCAGAGAGGAGCAGAGAGAGGAGGAGAGAAGAGGAGAGAGGGAGAGAGATTAGCAGAGAGAAGGAGAGATGAGGAGAGAGAGGAGAGATGTGAATGAGAGGAGCAGAGAGAGAGAGGAGGAGAGGGGAGAGAGGAAAAGAAAGGAGCAGAGAGGAGGAGAGAGATGAGAGATGAGAATGAGAGGACCAGAGACAGGAGAGAGGAGGAGAGAGGAACAGAGAGGAGCAGAGAGGAGGAGAGAGATGAGAGATGAGAATGAGAGGAGCAGAGACAGGAGAGAGGAGGAGAGAGGAACAGAGAGGAGCAGAGAGGAGGAGAGAGATGAGAGACGAGAATGAGAGGAGCAGAGACAGGAGAGAGGAGGACAGGGGAGCAGAGAGGAGCAGAGAGAGGAGGAGAGAAGAGGAGAGAGGGAGAGAGATTAACAGAGAGAAGGAGAGATGAGAAGAGAGAGGAGGAGAGAAGAGGAGAGAGGGAGAGAGATTAGCAGAGAGGAGAGATGAGGAGAGAGAGGAGAGATGAGAATGAGAGGAGCAGAGAGAGAGAGGAGGAGAGGGGAGAGAGGAAAAGAGAGGAGCAGAGAGGAGGAGAGAGATGAGAGATGAGAATGAGAGGAGCAGAGAGAGGAGGTGAGAGGAGAATGAGAGGAGGAGAGAGGGGGAAAGAGGAGAGAGAGAGGAGAGAGAGAGGAGGAGGAGAATGAGAGGAGGAGAAGGAGAAGGAGGAGGAGAGAGAGGAGAATGAGAGGAGAGAGAGAGCAGTAGAGTGGAGACATTGAGGAGATTGGGTCCAAAGGCATCTCCTGGGTACAGACACCTACATAAGCTCATGAACATCACACTCAGGGAAATAAATACACTTTAATGACAAAGAGAGAAAGAGGACAAATGTCACACAATCATGAAAAAAGAAACACACACGCACACACACACACACACACACACACACACATACACAAGAATGTGCACATATAAAAATCATCCCTGTGTTCTCAAACACACACACACACACACACACACACACACACACACACACACACACACACACACACACACACACACACACACACACACACGAGAAGAAGACATGCTCTCATTCTCACACATTTATGCAAATGTAAAATCTCTCTCTCTCTTTCTCTCTCTCTTGTTCAAACACCAGGGACTTTGACACAAGTCTATCTGGGACATCTGGACGCCTTGAAGAAACAAACACACCCATGCATGCGCACACACACACACACACACACACACACACACACACACACACACACACACACACACTCACGCACCCACGCACACTCACGCATGCACACACGTGACACACATGCAGGCTGCCTCAGGCTGCTAAGATGTTTGCTCTGAGTGATGAGGCCAAGCAGCTCCTCTCCTGCTCTACACACCTCTGAAGAGACCTCAGTAACTCCCCATGTGTGCATAGTACAGACAGATTAGACAGATAGATAGATAGATAGATAGATAGATAGATAGATAGATAGATAGATAGATAGATAGATAGATAGATAGATAGATCGATAGATAGATAGATAGATAGATGTGTGCACATTACAGACAGACAGATAGATAGATAGATAGATAGATAGATAGATAGATGCGTGCACATTACAGACAGACAGATAGATAGATAGATAGATAGATAGATAGATAGATAGATAGATAGATAGATAGATAGATAGATAGATGCGTGCACATTACAGACAGACAGATAGATAGATAGATAGATAGATAGATAGATAGATAGATAGATAGATAGATAGATAGATAGATAGATAGATAGATAGATAGATAGATAGATAGATGCGTGCACATGTCTATTACAGACAGATAGATTCTAAGCAGCAGATGCCCAGTACCACTGTCATATCAGTCCCAGAACATACAGTATTACGGCCTGAAGAACATTTATTCAGCACTGGATCAAGTTTAGTTTTCAGCACCATGGACAGCTGCAGACATTAGGATACATAGGAGTAAATGACTATATTGTCCTACAGGACATGAAGGACTACTAGTATTAGAGACAGACTGTATAGTTATGGACATTTACACTGATGAGTGAGAGTGTGCAGAGGGTGCTGACTTGTAACTCACTGTAGAAGCACCTCATCAACCGAGTCTGTTATTCCATGATGTGTGTGTGTATGTGTGTGTGTGTGTCTTACAGTGTTTACACACACAATCTTTGTATGTCACTCAGTTTCTGAAATCTGTCATTCTAAAGGGAACAATAAACCCATAGCCGTTGATTCAGTTTTCACAAAATCCACCAAATCCATAACCAGACTAGTTTTGCAGCATATTTCACACTAGTTCACAGATCAGTGCATGTGAAAAACATTTTTGCAGAAATGTCCCGTATTGTCAAACTCTGTGCCATGTTGTGAGCACCCAAGCCAAACAGACCCAACAGTGAAAGAAATCTCACAAAGTGAATATGTGTAAAAGTAAATCTCAGCTCCACACATTGAAGACCTAAGAATCCCTTTTCAAAATGGCATCGTTGCAACAGACTCAAACACACATGGACCATTTCAGCACCGGATCAGATCAGCACCAACACAGAGGAACTACATGCACAACAGAGCAGCCATCAGCACATTTGACTCCATGTCTGTATGCTTCTAGTACTGCAGTGCTCACATACAAACAGGAAAAACTAAATCACATTCAAGGGCTTCCACTGACCGAGACATGGGGGACATACAGTTAGGCCAGGTGTAGAGGTAGTCAGGTGGTGCTCAGGTGGGTAGGACAGGTGTGCACCTCAGTTGGCTAGGTAGTCAGGTGTGGCACTCAGGTGGGTAGTTAGTAGGATGGATAACTCAGGTGTGTCGCTCAGGTGAAAAGGTACTCAGGTGTATGGGTAGTCAGGTGTTTGGGTTGTCAGGTGTATGGGTTGTTAGGTGTGTGGGTAGTCAGGTGAAAAGGTAGTCAGGTGTATGGGTAGTCAGGTGTATGGGCAGAGGTGGGGGATGTATAGAACATATAGATAGGTCAGGTGTATGGGTAGTCAGGTGTATGGGCAGAGGTGGGGGATGTATAGAACATATAGATAGGTCAGGTGTATGGGCAGAGGTGGGGGATGTATAGAACATATAGATAGGTCAGGTGTATGGGCAGAGGTGGGGGATGTATAGAACATATAGAGAGGTCAGGTGTATGGGCAGAGGTGGGGGATATATAGGACATATAGAGAGGTCAGGTGTATGGGCAGAGGTGGGGGATGTATAGAACATATAGATAGGTCAGGTGTGTGGGCAGAGGTGGGGGATGTATAGAACATATAGATAGGTCAGGTGTGTGGGCAGAGGTGGGGATATATAGAACATATAGATAGGTCAGGTGTATGGGCAGAGGTGGGGGATGTATAGAAATATAGATAGGTCAGGTGTATGGGCAGAGGTGGGGGATGTATAGGACATATAGATAGGTCAGGTGTGTGGGCAGAGGTGGGGGATATATAGAACATATAGATAGGTCAGGTGTATGGCAGAGGTGGGGGATGTATAGGACATATAGATAGGTCAGGTGTATGGGCAGAGGTGGGGGATGTATAGAACATATAGATAGGTCAGGTGTATGGGCAGAGGTGGGGATGTATAGGACATATAGATAGGTCAGGTGTGTGGGCAGAGGTGGGGGATATATAGAACATATAGATAGGTCAGGTGTATGGGCAGAGGTGGGGGATGTATAGGACATATAGAGAGGTCAGGTGTGTGGGCAGAGGTGGGGGATGTATAGAACATATAGAGAGGTCAGGTGTATGGGCAGAGGTGGGGGATATATAGGACATATAGAGAGGTCAGGTGTATGGGCAGAGGTGGGGGATATATAGGACATATAGAGAGGTCAGGTGTGTGGGCAGAGGTGGGGGATGTATAGAACATATAGATAGGTCAGGTGTATGGGCAGAGGTGGGGGATATATAGGACATATAGATAGGTCAGGTGTATGGGCAGAGGTGGGGGATGTATAGGACATATAGAGAGGTCAGGTGTATGGGCAGAGGTGGGGGATATATAGGACATATAGATAGGTCAGGTGTGTGGGTAGTCAGGTGTATGGGCAGAGGTGGGGGATGTATAGGACATATAGATAGGTCAGGTGTATGGGCAGAGGTGGGGGATGTATAGGACATATAGATAGGTCAGGTGTATGGGCAGAGGTGGGGGATGTATAGGACATATAGAGAGGTCAGGTGTATGGGCAGAGGTGGGGGATATATAGGACATATAGATAGGTCAGGTGTGTGGGTAGTCAGGTGTATGGGCAGAGGTGGGGGATG
>PYXC01001449.1:187500-190000 GCA_015244755.2 Tenualosa ilisha | reverse complement strand
CAGCATTCATGAGGCATTCTGAACCCAATCATAAAAGGCTAAATTGCATTAATAAAGCCTAATTCTTTCATATTTTAAACCCGTAAACCTTAATAATGATAACGCTTCTTTGATCTGGTGATGCTAGAGAAAGACACTACTTCACTTTCTGTCTGTAATCATCCCTTATTGCTTTTCATAAGGAATTATGTGTTCATCTCACTCTACTGAGTGCTTAAAACTTTACTGTTTGTTATGAGCAACTGGGCATAGACAGAGACAGCTGAAACAGAGACAGAGACAGAGAGAGAGAACTGAAACAGAGACAGAGACAGCTGAGACAGAGACAGCTGAGACAGAGACAGAGACAGCTGAAACAGAGACAGAGACAGAGACAGCTGAGACAGAGACAGCTGAGACAGAGACAGAGAGAGAGACAGTTGAAACAGTGATGGAGACAGAAAGAGAGACAGCTGAAACAGAGACAGAGACAGAGACATAGACAACTGAAACAGAGACAGAGACCAACAGAGAGACAGCTGAAACAGAGACAGAGTCAGAGACAGAGACAGCTGAAACAATGAAAGTGAGTGAAATGAGGGGCGGCAACTCTAAGGGTGCATAATAACACTAAGGGTGCATAATAACTCTAAGGGTGCATAATAACACTAAGGGTGCATAATAACTCTAAGGGTGCATAATAACACTAAGGGTGCATAATAACTCTAAGGGTGCATAATAACACTAAGGGTGCATAATAACTCTAAGGGTGCATAATAACTCTAAGGGTGCATAATAACTCTAAGGGTGCATAGTAACACTAAGGGTGCATAATAACTTTAAGGATGTATAATGCAGCGTGGCAACTCTAGGAGACATTTTGAAGTATCAGAGGGGCAGGAGGGGCATATGGAGGTGTGCAAGACTCAGGGGTCAACAGAAGTTCCCCTAATCTGAACTGTATCTGTGTGTTCAGTGAAGTTCCCCTAATCTGAACTGTATCTGTGTGTTCAGTGAAGTTCCCCTAATCTGAACTGTATCTGTGTGTTCAGTGAAGTTCCCCTAATCTGAACTGTATCTGTGTGTTCAGTGAAGTTCCCCTAATCTGAACTGTATCTGTGTGTTCAGTGAAGTTCCCCTAATCTGAACCGTATCAGTGTGTTCAGACCAAGGGCGTCTAAAGCTGTAAACTCACTGCTAAGTATCTGTTGCCTCACGTCACTCTAATCTCGCGGCTAATTTGCATAAAGTTGAGCAGTTTTTGACTTTTAGTCACTCTAGTCGCCCAAGTTTTGTCTCTCCTTGCTTTTAGTGTGGACACACAGAAAGGCAACACCTTGATGATATCAAACACACAGGAGATATCCTCTCTTTACTGCCATTCAAACAGCAGGGTTATAACCTCTGCTCTTAACTCTCATTCAAATTAGACCCAGCACCTGCCTATGTTACAGAAGTTCACAACAACAGTGTTACCATAACCAGAAAAATTAGACCAACCAAATTACCAATGTACAAAAAGGACAATGTACCCAGCTCCTGGTACAAACCCTGGTTACCTCTTGTCTTGACTACTGCAATGCCCTCCTATCAGGTCTTTCAGCCTGTGCGGTGAGACAGATGATCCAGAATGCAGCTGCACGTCTGGTTTTTAACCAGCCAAAAAGGGCGAATGTCACACTTCTGTTCACTGAACTCCACTGGCTACCCTTAGCTGCTCGCATCAAGGCACTAATGGTGGCCTACAGGGTGATTGATGGTTCTGCTCCCATCTACCTGAATACTCTCCTAGAGCCGACCACTTCGCTCCTCTAAGGAACGTTATCTAGCACCGGCAACACCTTGCACAGGTCAATCCAGACTCTCATGTGTTGTTCCACGCTGGTGGAATGACCCTCCAAGTGCTACCAGATCAACAGATACCCTCTCCACCTTCAAGAAACTCTTGAAGACCCAGCTCTTCCAAGAATATCTCCTGGCTTGAATTTTGAGAATGCACTTAACCTCTTAACCTCTTATACTTAATCTACACTTACAATCTACATCTTAATTTACACTGCACTTTATTACACTATTGCACTTTCAACTTTTTATTTTAAGTTTTTATGTTAGCAATATGCACTTTGTTACATTCTTTCACTGTGTTGTAGCTTGAATGTTCTCCTCTTTTGTGAGTCACTTTGGATAAAAGCGTCTGCTAAATGCATTAATGTAAATGTATCACCTGCAGAGATGAAGTCCTCAAAACACTATCTCAATTAAAATGCTTTTAAAATCACACAATGTAAACATACAGCTACTCAGCTAAGTTGACCTACAGCTTAGGGAAATGTGTATAATGTTGACCCAGACAGCACCAGCTTCCCAAATGAAAGGGCAGACACTGGCAGATCAGACTGCATTTTCACTACTGCCTGTGGGCTGCCGAGACAGACCAGCATTTGTACACAGTTAATAAGAGAACATCAAAATGTCTTCACAGAACACACTAAATAAGACAATGTCAGAATGTCTACACAGA
>PYXC01001449.1:172500-175000 GCA_015244755.2 Tenualosa ilisha | reverse complement strand
CACACACACACACACACACACACACTCACACTCACACACACATTAGTCCCTCCAGGATTTTTTTGGTGATTTTCTGTGATAAAAAAGCTTGATTTTGTGGTGTTAAACTGGTCTATACTGGTCAGTTTCATCAGATAACGGTGTTGTTTTGGCACAGTGTCCTTGCCCATGCATAATACATGATATTTCACCAGTGGATTCACATACAGCAGATAATGAAGTCTTGCGATGGTTTGCGCGGTCTCCTGTCTCAAGGTCAGTCATTCTCATTTCTCTGCCTCTCCTTCAAAATACTCTAGTGAGCACTAATCTCTAGTAACGCCTAAGTTGTGGGCTAAGTGTCTAAGAAACAGTTTGCTGCCATAGCGGCTCGGAAGGAGGGATGTCGTGCTGTTGTATGCGCTGTCATTAGGCTGAGGTCGTGCTGTTGTATGCGCTGTCATGAGGCTGAGGTGAGCCGCTAGACTCTCCCTAGAGAGACTCACGACATGACCGCTGTCATCATGAATGACAGGTAATGATTGACAGGTAAATGAGTTGAAATTTAAACATGAAGATTTATTGAAGTCATGTTATGTGAAAACTGGGCAGCAAATAGCATCTAGTAGCCTAGATGTAACTGCAATAAAACCTTGATTTCACATAATTTTATGTGATTGCAAAACTTCGATAAATCCTTGATTTCACAGAATTTCATGTGATCGCAAAACTGTGATAAACTGGAAGAACTGACACATGCACACACACACACACACACACACACACACACACACACACACACACACACACACAAACACAAAAAAATCCATTCAATAATAACATAAATTAATTTTCACATGAAAAATGCACACACACATACACACACACACACTTACAACTTTACTGCCCTCACAGATAAATAACACACACACACACACACACACACATTTCACATATTGAAATACTGTACCTGCACACAGACACACCCACCCACCCTCCATCACATACACACACACACACACACACACACAAAATCACATTCAATAATTATATAAATTAATTAAGATTCACATGAAAAATGCACACACACACGGCCACACAACTTTAATGACCTCGCAGATAATACACACACACACACAAACAAACACACACTGCTCATACTTAAATACTGTACCTGCACTCTCTCTCTCTCTCTCTCTCTCTCTCTCTCTCTCTCACACACACACACACACAGAGGGTGAAGAGTGTGTGAACAGTAATGAGTGTAATGGAGCAGGAATGGTAATTATGTTTAAATGGGTCAATCAGGGATATTTTCAGACACTGATGGAATAATATGACACTAAAAATAGAACCTTCACTTTCATGTCCCACAGACAGAACTCTACTGAGCTCTCTCTCTCTCTCTCTCTCTCTCTCTCACACACACACACACACACACACACACATACACACTCTGTCTCTCAGAAACATACTTAACCCCCACCCCCCCATACACACACATACACAGAAATACACACGCACACACACACACACACACACACACACACTCATACACACTCTGTCTCTCAGAAACATACTTAACCCCCACCCCCACATACACACACATACACAGAAATACACACACATACACACACATACACACTGTTGTTCACCCATATACATATAACTCCACCGCCACAAATATATGCATGTGCATACACACACACACACACACACACACACACACACACATTTCCTTAATGATTCATGGTTTTGCCTAAAGTACTAAAATATTACATGACTCATTTGAGATCTATAGCAGTTGGGCTCAAATGACTCTCTCTCTCTCTCTCTCTCTCTCTCTCTTTCTCTTTCTCTTTCTCTCTCCCTCTTCTCATAACCTCTCATGACCTCTTCTGACCCAGTGAGTCCAACTCAGAGTAGTGGGGTCGGGAGGAGGACCAGCCTGGGTCTGGCACCTCAGAGAAGTAAGGTCGGGAGCAGGACCAGCCTGGGTCTGCTGTGTGTGTGTGTGTGCGTGTGTGTGTGTGTGTGTGTGTGTATGTGTTTGCACATGTGCATGTATGTGTGTGTGTGACAGTGTGTGTTTGTGTGTGTGCATGTATGCAGGCCAAACACAAGCCAAGTGGCAGAGCTCTCCTCCGTCGTGGCCCAGGACCTATGAGAAGCAGTGCTAGCCGAGAGAGAGAGAGAGAGAGAGAGAGAGAGAATGAAAGATTCATACACAGCATGAATGAATGATGAGATGAAAACTGTAGACATAATAGTCTGTGATGTCGTACCTTGACAAAAAGGCCCATTCTCTCTCCTAGATGCCTTCGGCTGCTAGTGCCACAGAGAGCTCCGGATAAGCACAAGGATACAGTCACCTCCGACCTGTGTGTGCGTGTGTGTGTGTGCATGTGTGTGTGTGTGTGTGCATGTGTGTGTGTGTGTGAGACATGTGCCAAGACGTAGAGCATAAGCCTCACTATAGATAGGAAACAGCAGGCATGTGATCAGTTTTTTGTCGCATAAT
>PYXC01001449.1:147500-157500 GCA_015244755.2 Tenualosa ilisha | reverse complement strand
TCATGCCTGTGACATGATGTTCTAGATGAGGATATCTGCATGCCAATAACATGATGTTCTAGGCGAGGATATGTGCATGCCTGTGACATGATATTCTAGATGAGGATATCTGCATGCCTGTGACATGATGTTCTAGATGAGGATATGTGCATGCAGAGGCCTGGGGGACGAGGACACTTCTGACTAATCATCATGTTCAAGGGCTATAACACACGCATACACACACACACACACACACACACACACACAGACATCATCAGCTCAGTGATCACATACATTTCTTTCTTCTACTAAAGGTGTGTGCATTTCTACTGTAGTTTGAGGTCATCTGCATAGCGTGGGTCCTGGCTTTTGAGGAAAGTGCTTTTGCTTGAGTGTGTTGTGTGTGTGTGTGTGTGTGTGTGTGTGTGTGTGTGTGTGTGGCCTCTCACGTCAGTGCTTCTCTGTGTCCCGGAGCAAAAGAGAGGATTGCAGAATGGGAACATTAAGAGCAAGCTGTTGACTTTTAGACAGAGCAAAGCTAGTGTCATGACAGAACACAGTGAAGACGAATTAGTGGGCCTTAAAAAGTGTGTATAATGGTGCGTGTATGTGTGCTATTGTGTGTGTGTGTGTGTGTGTGTGTGTGTGTGTATGTTTGTGCTTGTGTGTGTGTGTTTGTGTATTTGTAAGTCTATGCAAGTGTGTGAGTGTGTTTTCTTCATGTGCATGAATAGACTAGGACATCCTTCTTAACTAATGTTACATTAGCCAGAGGCATCCATCCCCTGCACGCCTCTCTCCTCTCTCTCTCTCCCTCTCTCCTCTCTCTTTCTCTCTCTCTCCTCTCTCTCTCTCTCTCTCTCTCTCCTCTCTCTCTCTCCCTCTCCTCTCTCGCTGTCTTGCTCTACTCCCTCCCCCACTCTCTCTCTCTATATAACCCTTTACCTCTTTCTCTCTCTCTATCTAACCCTTTACCTCTTTCTCTCTCTCCATCTCTTAACTTGCTATTCCTGCTCTCTATTCCATCTCTCTCTCTCTCTCTCTCTCTCTGTGTGTGTGTGTGTGTGTGTGTTGTGTGTGTGTGTGTGTGTATTTAGGCACTATTAGATTATTCACTCTGCATGAGGACGAATGCCAGTACATGTTACAGTAAGCACACTAGTTGGGATGGAGACGCATGTCTGAATGAGCACCGTATGCATGGGTGTGTGTGATCGTGTGTGTGTGTGTGATGTGCTTGTAGTCATACTTCGTAAAAGATGAAAGAGTGGAACTGTGTGTGTGTCTGTTCTGAGGACAAAAAGCTCTCTCTCTCTGTGTGTGTGTGTGTGTGTGTGATTGGCAGGCATGTCTAATTGTCCTGGTTACTGAGGGGGAGAATGGAGAGTGGTGTGACTGATCAGATGTCACTCAAACCAGTCTGGTGCTGCAAAGAGAGGACAGTGCAGATATAACACACACACACCACACACCACACACACACACACACACACACACACACCACACACACACACACACACACACAGATATAACCACACATACACAGAACATATCCACACACACTGAGGGAGGAATAAATCTAACTACTCATGTGAGCACGCACCCACACACTCCCATGCATGCATGCATACACACACATACACACTAGCAAACACACACACTTCTCCTCAACTTTACCCAAATAACAGCATGAAACCAAAGCCAAAGGCATTTTAAATACATACACAAATGCACGCGCAACGCACACACACACACACACACACACACAATGTTATGGGAACATTCATGTCCCAAATGCAATGTCCACAATTTGCTGCTCCAATTGTTGACAAATATGAAATACATCTCTCACCCCTCCCACACAACACACACACCACACACAAACTTAAAAATTTTTCTCTCTCGCCCAGCTCTTTGGTGCATCAACTCAGCCACGCCACATCTTTTCCACGACGCAACCCTGCAACACCCTCTGTCTCACACACACACACACACACACAAACCTGGCACAGTCTCTCTCTCTCATACACACACACACCAACACACACCTGCCACACTCTCATTCTCAGGCATCATCATTACCATAATCTTACAAAAGCCAAACGCACGTTCTAGAGAACGCAGCCTGTGACAGTGATTAGAGGCGTGATGCGATGCGACAGCCGGGCACACTGCCAGAGTGTGTGTGCGCAGAGCCATGCGGAGGCCATGGAACGCCATGGGAATGGGGCATGGGGCATGGGGCATGGGGGATAGTTCTGGGTCAGGGCCTTTGCCTGAGGGGAAGTATTAGCAATTTCTGTGACACTGAGAATGAACATACACACACACACACACACACACACCACACACACACACAACACACGCACACACGCACATTAAAACATTGTATTAGTGGAGAGAGCCAGAGGACAGGGGGCACTAAAGGGTTAACTCTCCCCTGGTCTACAATGGCTGCCTTCACTCCACTTTCATCTGTCAAAAACACCCTTCTTCTTTCATGCTTTGCTCTTGCGCACCAGGGTGTGTGTGTGTGTGTGTGTGTGTGTGTGTGTGTGTGTGTGTAGGTGTGTGTGTTATAAAAAGGAAATGGGGTATGTAAGATATTTATGATATTTGTGTGTGTGCATGCGTGCATCTGTGTTTGTGTGTGTGTGTGTGTATGTGTGTGTGCGCTCACACATGCTCTTTCTATGTGTGTGTGTGTGTGTGTGTGTGTGTGTGTGTGTGTGTAAATGTCTTTCCTACCATCACCCTAGGCTTGCTCTCGGGGCCTTCACTCTCCCATTTATGTTTCAGTGCCTTGAAACTTATCACTGTTAAAAATATTTATGTGTGTGTGTGTGTGTGTGTGTGTGTGTGTGTGTCAATGCACTGACACTGTTCTCACTGTTGAAAGTGCTGCATCTGGTTAAATAAATACTGTGAGAGGCTGCTGGATTACTGCTAAAGCCACAGCCTCTATCCACAGACACACAAACACACACATACACACACTCACACACACACACACACAAACACACATATGTATCCTGTCATTGGACATCCTAGCAGTAACATTCACTAACTGGCTCTCAGAAATAGGGATTTTGGGACAGATTATTTTAGGATTAGTTGGTATTTTATAGTTAAGGCAGATGGAGTTTAGCTGTGCTTTCAGATTAGTTCAGGGAGTTCAGTTGGAGACTGATAGTTGTTGATAGTTGACAGGCCATTCTGTTGCTTGCCGAGCAACTCCTAAGTTAAGTAAGTACATTTATTAACTAACAGACCCACATAAAGAACATCAGGCAATGGAACAGGACTTAACAAACTGTAAACATAAATAGGGAGAGTTGATCCCCTTATTCTTGATGAAAAGTTTTAATTAAATTTTAATTTAATTCCTGGTAATTGGTGTATGCTGTAAAATGTAGCCGCTGTTCAAGGTATCACTACACTCTCATGGACTTAATCTCCTCCATCCACTAACCCCCCCCCCCCCCACACACACACACACACACACACATACTAGCATACACACACACACACGCAAACAAACACACACACTCACACACTAACGCACACACACTCACAAACACATACGCACATACACACACACACACACACTCACAAACACATACGCACATACACACACACACACACACACTAACAAACACATACGCGCGCACACACACACACACACACACACACACACACACACACACACTCTCTCCAGCGTTAACTCCACTTTTAGATCTTTTTCTTTTCTTTGCTCTTTTGTTCCACTCCCTCCCTCTGAGGAGCGGTCAGAGGAGACGCACTGCCCTAGAAACCACCCAGTGAGTGTGTGTGGGTATATGTGTGTGTGTGTGTGTGTGTGTGCCTGCAGTGATGAAGACAATGAGGGTGATGATGAAGATATCAAAGTCCCCAAGTGTCCTTGATCACGTCTGCAGGGTTTTAATACAACATCCATACAGTGGGCACTTGTGTGGCTTGTGTGCATGCATGTGTGTGTGTGCATGTGTGTGTGTGTATGTATGTTTGTGTCTGTGTGTGTGTGTGTATATGTATGTTTGTGTGTGTTGTGAGTGAGAGAGAGATGGATCAGATACACAGTAAAAAGTCACTCTGAACTAACAAGAAAATGGGTAAGAATCTCCAGTCACCACACACACACACACACACACACACCTGCTGTACTGATATACCTGCACTCTGAGGACCCTATGTGTGGTCCCTCATCAGCTGTAATAAAAGATAAGAATATCCACCTTATTCTAAATTATCTCGGCCCATCCCATAATACCCACCATGACAACCAGAGGGGAGTTGTCTGAACGCTCCAGGGGGGCAAAGACCTCATTAAAACAAAGGCTCATGGGATATCTCTGCTGCTCTAACGACCCCCCGTCCTCGTTAAGCAATTAAGATATCAGGTGAGTCTCTAGTGTGTCCAGTGGACGTGGGACTTCTTCATCATCCACCATGACACCCCTTTATCTTACAGTTTCCCACGCCTACTGTTATTAAAGACAGGCTTATGAGAGAACCTACATCATGACACACACACACACACACACACACACACATACACACACACAGTGTCTATAACTGCTGTGACTTGATACTCTACCCACACAAAGAGAGTCTGGCCAAACCTGACGGTTAAGGCAAACATTGGATTTAATTTAATTACATTTCTGAGTTCAATATTGAGGTACATCTCCATCCTCTGTCATCTGGACTAGGGGATTCCTTATTCTGGAGTCTGCACTGTGCTCCCCAAATGGGCACGCCTTCATAGCAAAGCAGCAGGGTAGAGATGAGGAGAGCAAGATGATTTCCAATCTTAAACGCTTGGACCCCGAAAAATGGCAGCCAGCTACTACAACATTGACCAGAGTTATTACAATTATCAGACTGTACAAATTCAAGGGCTAAATTGATATTGTAATAAATTCCCAATAATGTAAAACTGTATCAAATTATTAGTATTGTGAGTTTTTACATTATTATTATTATTATTATTATTATTATTACAAATGATTACATTATCAGGTTCTACAACTTCAGAACAGTAATCTTTCCAAAATGGCTATTGTCTCATATTTGTTATTTGTTGCTAACCCAAAACCCATACCAGCGTTCAGACAAGTTCTGTAGATGTGTATTAGATTGTCCCAGACATGTTTACATATGTCCCCAATTAGGTCTTGTCTCCTAATTCATGATAGGAAGCCACTGAGGCGACTCTTATGCTGCCTGTAGGTAAATCAAATGGTAAACAGACACGTATGTGGACCTTACAAACCAGGCTAAAGGATTAAGCTGATGTTGATCCTCACCCTGGTGAATGCATGTATGGGCCTAACTGGTCTGCACATTTACCCTGACTACACTTCAGACTTTTAAAAAAGATCATCTCTATGCATAAACAGCATCTTACATTAACCTTCAGCACCACTGCAGTGTATGTTCTACTGCTGTTCAGAGAGTAAAAGAAGAAAGACAAGTCCACTGATCTCTAAGCGACCATCACAAATATTCCCTGATCACAGAACTCCACTGTGTTTCACTGGACCTCAGTCATTACTGCTTCTCGCTCCCTGTAGTGGGCTTTAGGGAACACATTATACAAGATGCCAGAACACATACACTTACTATATCTAAATACCGCATCCACACACACACACACACTACCACACTACCACGCACACACACACACATAAACACACACACACTACCACACTACCACACACACACCTCATACACCTTGTAAGATAGCGCGGGCCCATGTTCACACTCTCTCGGGTGCGTGTGCTCATTACGAGGTAAAAGGACAGAAACGTTCTCGCTCTGACCCAAAGTTCACATCACACATCCCGCACCTCCCCTGTCAGCGACTGTCAGCCCCGTGATGGTGCCTGTTTTGTGAGCACACACTGAATGCCAGCCTGCCTGCCTGCCTGCCTCTCCCGCGCAGCACGAGCCATTCCTTTCTTCCGTGTGCCAGCGAGCCATGAGCGTGTCAGTGCCGCCACTATTTTTAGCTGGCGTTTGAATGTAAATTAAGCAGATCTAATTTGCGCCACTGACAATGACATTTAGTTGCATAAGCTGTCTGTTGACAGGCTGTGTGCTCTGACGGTTCTAGAGCGTTCTGCCATTTTTCCCTGAAGTTCTGAGCACCGTCGGTCCGTCCGGCTCCCCCGAGGGCCCTGGGGAGAAGACGACGCGCCTTTCAGGCCAAATCACGGTAAACACGAGATGAGGACGAAAGACGAGAGGCGAGGGGAGACTAACGAGACAAAACTGTTGCGGAACAGCAGAGCACAGTGAGGAGAGGAGGAGAGGAGGAGAAGAGGAGAGGAGGAAAGGGGGAGAGGAGGAGAAGAGGAGAGGAGGAAAGGGGGAGAGGAGGAGAGGAGGGGAGGGGGAGAGGAGGAGAGGAGGAGAGGAGGAAAGGGGGAGAGGAGGAGAAGAGGAGAGGAGGGAGGGGGAGAGGAGGAGAGGAGGAGAGGAGAGACTTGAAAAGTGTCAGCGGCTGGGGAAACGACAACAAGGACGCAACAAAGCTGCAAGCGGCCCGGAAGGTCGGTGAGAATGAAGGCTGAATACACTGCAATTAGGCGAATGGTGAGATGTTGTCAGACAGCTGCCAAATCCAGTGAGGGAACACAAGGGATCACACAGGATCACACAGGATCACACAGGATCACACAGAACCTGGTCAAGGGGAGGAAGTGGAGCAGTGGTAGAAAAACAACCTCTTTTCATCCCACTCCCAATCGCAGATTAGCTGAGTTCATTACTGAGCACACACACACTCACTCACACACACACACACACACACTCACTCACTCACTCACTCACACACACACACTCTCTCACACACTTACACACACACACTTACACCCACACTCTCTCACACATACACACACACACACACACATATACACACACCCACTCTCTCTCTCACACACATACACACACACACACACACACACACACTCTCTCTCTCTTACACACACACACACACACTCATTCACTCACACACACACACACTCTCTCACACATACACACACACACCCACTCTCTCTCTCACACACACACACCTTGATTTGCATGGCTGCTCAGGCTGCTCAGTCCCAGTCTGTGTGCCACCTATTTATCTGAGGCATTGGCAGGCAGCGGTGCTGTCAGCCCTGATATCCATGTCAAACACGACTGAGACGCGCTGATTGCATTATGGGATAGATGACTCTCTGGATGCGCTAATGACGGATGCTAAAGCGACACTAACAAAACAGACACCTTGGCCTGGGTTAACTACAGGCTGTGACAGGAGACTGCTACTTCTACAACACAACACAGCGCCATACACAATATTATGGCAAAACCAGACAGTGTTGGAGTTTGGAGTTTTTCCTTTTAACTTAGTTAAGTTCAATTCTGAGTTGTGTTTTCTCCTGTAAGTCACTGTCAGAAGAGCTTGACAGGTGGGAGTGTCTTGCAGAGTCCAACAGGTGTCTGTCTCGGTCACAGGGAGATCCTCGTCTCAGAGTGGTACATTCTTATAATAAGATAATAAGAATTCTGGTTTCTAGCAGATGTCCTCAGCAGTCCTTGCACATGACACACAAAGGGTTCTAATAACTGTATCACTGTACACAGGCACACACACAATAACACAGCATTGTAACTCTAGACAAGACATAGACAAGTCCAACATGCTGCCCAGAACACTGCTGCTATTTTTTCTTCAATTAACTTGTAGATGTAGAGGTGAAGATCCAGACACCTAGATACAGTATCGCCATAGACATACACACACCTAGATACAGTATCGCCATAGACATACACACACCTAGATACAGTATCGCCATAGACATACACACACCTAGATACAGTATCGCCATAGACATACACACACCTAGATACAGTATCGCCATAGACATACACACACCTAGATACAGTATCGCCATAGACATACACACACCTAGATACAGTATCGCCATAGACATACACACACCTAGATACAGTATCGCCATAGACATATACACACCTATATACAGCATCGCCATAGACATACACACACCTATATACAGCATCGCCATAGACATATGCTGCGTAGATAATGTAAAGACATATGGCATGTACACTGGATTGCCATAGATAATAAGCTAATAATAATAATAGATAATAGATAATAATAATGTGGTTGGTACGTGAGGGGAGCTTCACAATCTCAGAAACCTCAGAGAATCCCTTCCGTCTTGAGAAGCGGTGGGTCACAGGAGGGGCACAAATTTATCTCAGTATGTGTGTGTGTGTGTGTGTGTGTGTGTGTGTGTGACAGACAGCTCCATGATGCCCAGAGAGCCAATTTCATGTCCACCTGAGGCCCGCTGTGGTGCCAGTGGTAAAACCTAGGCAGCCATGGGGACACTCCAGCTGAGGACAACATACACACAAACAAACACACACACACACACACATACACACACACCCTCTGCCAGTGAGATCACACACACACACACACACACACGCACACACACACACAGTCCATCAGTCAGTGAGTGAGTGAGTGAGGTAGAGCAGATCAGAGCAGTTGTGGCACTAAATAACACACACGCATACAAACACACACACACACACACACACACACACACACACACACACAAACACGCACACAAACACACACACACACACACACACACAGTCCACCAGCGAACAACGAGTGAGGTAGAGCAGATCAGAGCAGTTGTGGCACTAAATAACACACACACATACACACACACACACACGCACACACAAAAACACACACACAGTCCACCAGTGAGCAAGTAAGTTAGAGCAGATCAGAGCAGTCGTGGCTTTAAAGAATACACACACACACACACACACACAGCAGATCAGATCAGTCGTGGCTCTAAAGAACACACACGCGAACACACACACACACACACGCACAGCAGATCAGATCAGTCGTGGCTCTAAATAACACACACACACATACAAAAACACACACACAGTCCACCAGTGAGCGAGTGAGTTAGAGCAGATCAGAGCAGTCGTGGCTCTAAAGAACACACACACACACACACACACGCACACACACACACACACACACACACACACACACACACACAGCAGATCAGAGCAGTTGTGGCTCCAAAGAACACACACACACACACACACACACACACACACACACCCACAAGCAGAGCAGAGCAGTCGTGGCTCTAAAGAACACACGCACACACACACACACACACACACACACACACACACACACACACACACACACACAGCAGATCAGAGCAGTCATGGCTCTAAATGATTTATTGGCCCTCTGACATGGACTCAGCAAACCAGATTTAAAACACTCCTGCTGCTGCTGCCACTACCACTGCTGGTGCAGTGATTGAGAGGACAGACACACACACACACACACACACACACACTGATGCCATTGCTGATAGCTCAGCTCTGGCAGCTGTGACTGGCTCAGCCCTGATAGAGACGTCCCCCCACCATTACACACACCTTAATCAGACAGAGCCCCAGGACTAAGGACCATCACTGTGGAGCACTGTGGAGGACTGTGTGTGTGTGTGTGTGTGTGCTGTGTTAGAGGCCTATGTGCTCTGTGAGAGCCTCATCAGTGGGGGTATATGTGTATGTGTGCATGTGTGTGCATGTGAGAGTGTGTGTGTGTGTCTGTGTGTGTCTGACACAGGAAGTGAGGGCAAGCTGTGAGTGGCTGACAGGAGGCTGGATGAGTGAGTCTGCTCAGCACTTTTCCTCACTTCTCTGCTCTTCACTTTGACCACAGCACAGCACAACACAGCACAGCACAGCACAGCACAGCACAGCACAGCAATGCACAGCACAGCACAACACAGCACAGCACAGCACAACACAACACAACATAGCACAGCACAGCACAGCACAGCACAACACAACATAGCACAGCACAGCACAGCACAGGACAACACAGCACAACACAACACAGCACAACACAGCACAG
>PYXC01001449.1:135000-137500 GCA_015244755.2 Tenualosa ilisha | reverse complement strand
CCACCCACAGGTTCCTTAGCTACTGCACTACCACCACCCACAGGTTCCTTAGCTACGGCACTACCACCACCCACAGGGTCTAACAACCGTCATCTACCTGCCCCTACATCTCTCCAAAGGGGCTTAAGCGCTGAGTTTAACATGGCACTGGTCCAGTAGTTCAACGGATGCAGGGCTGGATATGAGCCTTCAACACACACACACACGCAGTCTAACACATGCGACTGGTAGATATGTATGCAATGAGTCTTATTTACAGGTGGTAGTATTACAGCAGAGGAGAAAAATCAAGCAATCTGCCATGATTGACAGCCCCCCAGCTGGGGAGATAATGTGAGCCCTTCTCCGTGTCTCTGTTCTGCCTGGCTATTCACATACACACACACACACACACGCAAGTAGGCACAAACACACACACATACACAAATGCACACACACACACACCTCTCTACTCAACTGTAGTCCGGAAAGTGTGCATTTCACATCAATACACTGCCATTTCCCCCGCAACAGTGACTTTATGAGCAGTGATGACATATTGGGCATTTGTGTGAGAATATCTCTGTGTCTGCAGTGCAATACTAGTGAATATCTCTGTGTCTGCAGTGCAGCACAACACTAGTGAATATCTCTGTGTCTGCAGTGCAATACTAGTGAATATCTCTGTGTCTGCAGTGCAATATTAGTGAATATCTCTGTCTGCAGTGCAGCACAATACTAGTGAAAATCTCTGTGTCTGCAGTGCAGCACAACACTAGTGAATATCTCTGTGTCTGCAGTACGACACTAGTGAATATCTCTGTGTCTGCAGTACGACACTAGTGAATATCTCTGTGTCTGCAGTACAACACTAGTGAATATGTCTGTGTCTGCAGTGCAACAATAGTAAATATCTCTGTGTCTGCATCACAACACTAGTGAATATCTGTGTGTCTGCAGTGCAGCAAGTGAAGGCCACTAGTCCCACAGAGACAGAGAGAGGATGGTAATGGCATCAGCATGTGTGAGAACTGTGAACTCTCTATTAAGACTCAATTACAATTTGCAATGGCCCCTCAAGCACAAGGGTTCTCTCTCAGGAAAGGAGAGGAGAGCAGTGCAGAGAGGAAGAGGAACAGAGAGAAGAAGAGAGAGGAGAGGAGGAGGAGATTAGAGGAAAGGAGAGAGGAGGAGAGGAGAGCCTGCAGGGAGAGACTCTGTTGGGTTCCTGAGCGATGGGGGAGTCCTGTGCCTCTGGATTGTCTTCTTTATGAAGTGCACTCAGCACACGTGACTGTAATTCACTCAAACTTCCATAAATCTACACCAGCTTGTGCCACCGCTCAAGTGAGCTCTCTGTCCTCTGCTCCTCTGTCCTCTGCTCCTCTGTCCTCTTCTCCTCCGTTCTCTGCTCCTCTGTCCTCTGCCCTCTTCTCCTCTGTCCTCTGCTCCTCTGTCCTCTGCTCCTCCGTTCTCTTCTCCTCCGTTCTCTGCTCCTCTGCTCCCTGCAGACGGCGTACAGCAGGATGTGCAAAGACAGCAGAGGGTAGCATGTGTAGAAACACACAGTAGCATTTGCAAAGGCCCACAGGCAGGACAGTCAAAAGCAACAATTAGACAGAACATACAACTGCAGCGCGTGCCACACAACCTTAACTTCTCAGTTGTAGATGGTCTGATGAAATATTTGCTCTCTTTCTCTCTCACACATACACTCTCTCTCTCTGTCTCTCTCTCTGTCTCTCTCTCTGTCTCTCTCTCTCTCTCTCTCTCTCTCTCTCTCTCTCTCTCACATGTGTTTGGTTGGTTTTCAGCCATATCTCCACACGACAATCCTTCAAGAACTTTGCATTAAAAACCTTCAGAGGGAAAAGTCCCTTTTGCTCTCCCACTTGTACCGGTGTGCACAAATAGGGCTTTTAGAATGTTACAGTCACAGTTAATCACGGACCCAGTCTCCCTATGCACCCAGGGGCACATCAGAGGCTGTGATTGGGTTTGGAGGATGAAAAGTCAAATTCCTGAGAACTGATCAGTCAAATTCCTGAGAGCTGCTGACCAATCAAAAGAAGTGCAGAAAGGAAGTAGAGAAGAGGTTTGCTGAGGTTTGAGGTGGTAGCATAGCAAGGAGACTAGCCCTGAACTAACTGATAGTTGACAAATGTAAGTTGCTTCAGAAAAAAGTCCCTGCTAAATGCATAAATATAAATGTACATGTCTGAAAGCCTCTGATTATAATATGCATAGTCGGTGTTGGGAAAGTTACTTTGGAAATGTAATGTATCACAATTACAAGTTACCCTATTTAAAATGTAATAGTAATGTAACGATTTCAATTATTTTTACATAGAAATGTAACTAATTACATTTGATTACTTTTGGATTACTCTTCAACATTCATTAACAAAACATTACTCTACAACAGAATGGATTTTCTCAAATGTTAACCATTTTCAGTTTTTGAAACCTGGCAGTGTTAACCTTACAACATTACTGTACAGTACTGCTGCGAATTAAAACA
>PYXC01001449.1:80000-127500 GCA_015244755.2 Tenualosa ilisha | reverse complement strand
ACAGCGAGTCGAGTTGGCATTCTTGCTGTGGTGATCAGGGATGTAGCGGTGTGTCAATGCAAGTAAATTCTGTTTACGCACCTGTAAATACAGTTTATCCACCTCCAACCAGTGTTTACACACCTAAAGCCGAGTGTTTTTATGCAGATCTAAATGCTGATGTTGTTTTACAATTGGTTACTGTCAATTTCCTGACATGAATCTACAGTTTAGGCTTGATTTATACTGCGCGTCATCGTCAGCAGCACTGCCTGTGTGACTAATCACCTTCTCGCGTGAGCCAGCAAGACGCAACAAGTGGCACAGAATATGGATCACGGTCACTACCTTTATCAGTCTGAATAAAGAAATGAATATGCCACTGAAATAGATGGAAGGTGATTTCTGAAGGGTTGACAAAGAACTACTCCTCCTGTCAAATCGGACGTTTTTAGGTTAATTCCCCAATGTTTCGATTTGCGTCATCGTACCACTGTCTCGACAAAGAGAGGAGAACATAATTTGCATAAAAGTTACCATCTTAGACACAACACTGACTGCTTAGACACAACACTGACTGCTTAGACACAACACTGACTGCTTAGACACAACACTGACTGTTTTCTCCCATAATAGCCTGCCGCAGTCTGCCTTTGTGCATAACCTACCCCCAAACCAGCTGGAGCTGGGGTTTAGAACACTACACGTCATACGGAGCTGGGGTTTAGAACACTACACATCACATGGAGCTGGGGTTTAGAAGACTACACGTCATACGGAGCTGGGGTTTAGAACACTACACGTCATACAGAGCTGGGGTTTAGAACACTACACGTCATACGGAGCTGGGGTTTAGAACACTACGGCATGTCACATGGAGCTGGGGTTTAGAACACTACACGTCATACGGAGCTGGGGTTTAGAAGACTACACATCACATGGAGCTGGGGTTTAGAACACTACGGCATGTCACATGGAGCTGGGGTTTAGAAGACTACACGTCATACGGAGCTGGGGTTTAGAACACTACACATCACATGGAGCTGGGGTTTAGAACACTACACATCACATGGAGCTGGGGTTTAGAACACTACGGCATGTCACATGGAGCTGGGGTTTAGAAGACTACACGTCATACGGAGCTGGGGTTTAGAACACTACACATCACATGGAGCTGGGGTTTAGAACACTACGGCATGTCACATGGAGCTGGGGTTTAGAACACTACACGTCATACGGAGCTGGGGTTTAGAAGACTACACATCACATGGAGCTGGGGTTTAGAACACTACGGCATGTCACATGGAGCTGGGGTTTAGAAGACTACACGTCATACGGAGCTGGGGTTTAGAACACTACACATCACATGGAGCTGGGGTTTAGAACACTACACATCACATGGAGCTGGGGTTTAGAACACTACGGCATGTCACATGGAGCTGGGGTTTAGAAGACTACACGTCATACGGAGCTGGGGTTTAGAACACTACACATCACATGGAGCTGGGGTTTAGAACACTACGGCATGTCACATGGAGCTGGGGTTTAGAAGACTACACGTCATACGGAGCTGGGGTTTAGAACACTACACATCACATGGAGCTGGGGTTTAGAACACTACGGCATGTCACATGGAGCTGGGGTTTAGAACACTACGGCGTGTCACATGGAGCTGGGGTTTAGAACACTATGGCACGTCATCCTAACCCTAGGTTTAGAACATTACACATGTCACACAGAGCTGGGGTTTAGAACACTACACGTCACATGGAGCTGGGGTTTAGAACACTATGGCATGTCACATGGAGCTCGGGTAGAGAACACTATGGCATGTCACATGGAGCTCGGGTAGAGAACACTACGGCATGTCACATGGAGCTGGGGTTTAGAACACTACACGTCACATGGAGCTGGGGTTTAGAACACTATGGCATGTCACATGGAGCTGGGGTTTAGAACACTACGGCATGTCACATGGAGCTGGGGTTTAGAACACTACGGCATGTCACATGGAGCTGGGGTAGAGAACACTACGGCATGTCACATGGAGCTCGGGTAGAGAACACTACGGCATGTCACGTGGAGCTGGGGTTTAGAACACTACGGCATGTCACATGGAGCTGGGGTTTAGAACACTACAGGTCAAAGGGAGAAAACATGAGCTGGTCATGAGAACACTACGGCATGTCACATGGGTCATACGGGGTGTCTGCACTTCAGCCGCACCTGGTGGGTTCATGTGGTCTCCTTCGGCCAGGTGCCAGGTGGTCCCAGCCTGCTCTCCATCAGGTGAATAAACAGGAGGAGACAGGAGGCACCAAGGGCAGGGAGAGTTAAAGGCCACTGCATGCTCTTTAAGAAGCCACCAAGGAGACCAGGCTCAACATTAGCTACACACACACACACACACATACACACAAGGCTCTATATTTTGTAGACTTGTAGAAGTGAGGTGATTTATTGATCTCCTGCACATGTAACTCACACACATGCACATAGTGGCAGAACACACACACACACACACACACGGCTCCAGGTTAGCTATATGGACATATGCAAACTTTTCACCACTGCATCTTTCTTCTCCTCTCTTTCTCCTCCTCTCTTTCTCTCCCTCTTTCTATCTCTCTCTCGTGCTCTTTCTCTCTTTCTCTCTCCCTTCTTCCCAATAGCCGCTAAGCCCAACCCCCACAGTTTCAGTTTTGGTTTACAAAATGGTTTATTGGTAAATGACAAAATGCAAAAGTGTATCGACAATAACATGCACAAACACAACGAAACATACAGGTTCAATATTCTCTCTGCTTGTCTGTGTGTGTGTGTGTGTGTATGAGAGAGAGCACGTGTGTGTGTGTGTGTGCATTGGCTGCATGCATGCTGATGTGTGTGTAATGTTGAGCAGGGCTCCATCCATCAGAGCTGAAGTGGGTGGCGATTAGGTTTCCCTCAGTGGATCAATGCCTAATAAACACTCAGCGATCCCACAGGGGACTGGGAAGCCAATAATCTAACCACTGCTGCTCCTCACACGGCAGCTAAACACACACACACACACACACACGGACACATATGCTCACTCAAATGCGTACATACACACAAACACACACACACGCTAACTCAAATGCATCTACGCCCACCCCCACACACAAACACACATACACACATACACACACACACACACACACACACACACACGCTCGCTCAAACACACACACAGCTGTGCACTATTATGATATGAACATGCACCTATGAAAAGAATGGACTAATAGATAGATTGAACGATTGAAAAGTACACGCACATAGACAGACACAAAGACACACACACACTGACAGACAGACAGACACAAAGACACACACGCACACTGACAGACAGACAGACACAAAGACACACACGCACACTGACAGACAGACAGACACAAAGACACACACACACACTGACAGACAGACAGACACAAAGACACACACACACACTGACAGACAGACAGACACAAAGACACACACACACACTGACACACAGACAGACACAAAGACACACACACACTGACAGACAGACAGACACAAAGACACACACGCACACTGACAGACAGACAGACACAAAGACACACACACACACTGACAGACAGACAGACACAAAGACACACACACACTGACAGACAGACAGACTTGGATTTTGCCACAGGAGAACAGGAGAGTAAAAATGATTCAGTGAAAAGTGCAAAAAAGTGAGTCGACTCTATTGACAAAGAGCTGAGAGACATCTTTATGTTCATGGATGAGCAGTGGTTACATCACAGACAATCGAGCAGCCTGGTTTGATTCCTGAACTAAATAATGTCAATAAAAAGAAATGTCTTGGCCCCCTAACTGCATTTAGTGTGCACTATTTGACCCTGATTTGAACTTTGATGAGCAAATTAATGCTATATTAAAGGGCAGCTTTTTCAGCTTAGATCCGTAGCTAAGTTAAAATCATTTTAACTGCACCAGATCTTGAGAAACTCACATATGCTTTTATTTCCTCAAGACTGGACTATTGCAATGCACTTTGTACTGGAATCTGTGAATCATCTCCTGTACTTTTACAGTTAGTCCAAAATGCAGCAGCCAGACTGCTTACAGGAACTAGGAAACGAGACCACATCCCTCCCATATTGGCAGCTCTACGCTGCCTGTGAGGTTTAGAATCCGATATAAAGTAGCACTGGCACAGTTTTTAAAGTCTTATATGGGCGTGCTCATAGACATGTTAGCCTTTAGTGTCTATGCCCCACCTTTCTGGAACAGTCTGCCACTGGAACTCAGATCTGTATCATTGCTGTCTGTGTTTAAAATTTCACTCAAAACATATCTGTATATACTTGCCTTCAATTGCCATTGAGTTTGTGGGACTCTGGGATAGAGGCCTTACATTTGTATACATTTGTATTGTCTTATATTTTGCCTTGTTGCTCCATCTTGTCTGTCAGTACTGGTGTCTGTATATTTTTGTACATTTATCTTATTCTTTAATTGTCGTTTTAAATGTGCTACATAGAATGACTTCCTTCCTTACTGAACCCCACGTTGCGAGCAGCGTCTGCTAAATACTAGCCAACTTTAAAAAGTTTATTTCCAGTCAGCTCAGGAATAATGCTATGAATGTTCAAGACGCCTACTAAAAAATCTCTACTTTCAGACAGCTGGGGAATAATGCTATAAATGTTAGATACCTGCTAAAATCTCTACTTTCAGAATAATGCTATAAATGTTAAAAATACATTTCAAATAAAATCTCTATTTTCAGACAGCTTGGTAATAATGTCATGAATATTAGAGATGCCCAAAACCTGTATTTCCACTCCACTGTGAAGCCCAGAGGCTGATGCACTGATCCAGTCTTCTAAGTGAACGTGCCTAAGCCCTCCAGTGTTGGGGCATCGATGGGTTTAGCTCAGCTCCATACACAGCAAAAAGTGCCCTTCCAAAATATAAGACAAAGTATTATACATCTAAGTATGTAGATATTTGTAGAAACTGATATTATTTCATAGGGTTCTTTTTAAAATTGCGTTTCCATGACAATTCAGTTCCAGTCTCAATGCTGATTGTGACTACTGGACACTGGATTCCGTCATGTTTACCATTGCCTCTTGCTTTGATTATGATTGGCTGAATCGTGTTCCATGCCGTTGTAAATTCCTGAATATTCCTGAAAATTCCTGAATTCCTGAATTTTGAGAATGCACTTAATAATTTAATTTCTCTACACTGCGTTACACTACTGCACTTTCAACTTAAAATAGTGCAGATTCTATGTTAGCAATATGCACTCCTTGTTAGTTCTTTCATTGTGTTGTAGCTTGAATGTTATCCTCTTTTGTAAGTCGCTTTGGATAAAAGCGTCTGCTAAATGCCTAAATGTAAATGTAAATGTAAATGAATACATCCAGGGCTAAATCGCTACATTTCTCATTGTTTTGTCTTCATTCCGTGCCACATTGAAGGGGTAACTTCTAGAAACACATAAAGCTGCTCAAGGTGTGGGTTATATGCTGGTTTTACTCTGCTATGCATCGCGCCTAACAACTCCCTTTAGCCACGGTAAAAACAGCCTAAACCTCAGCCTCTCGTGCTTATTGCCGTGGCGTGCCTCTCGCTGACTTGATCCTGGTCACTCCTGATGATTCTCCTGGTTGGGCATTAACACTTGTGCGCTGTAGTGTGTGTGAATGACACAGTGGATAAAAGCATAAGTCCACTAAGTGAAGGGCATGTGATGTAAAATCCTGGCAAAGAGGATGACTCCTTGTCTCCAGAGGCTTGGCCCAGTAGGAAATTTCCTTCATGACAACGATCTGACGCAGACTGCTAACATCGCACAAGAGAGTCCCTACAGAAAGACAAAACATGAAAGTATGAAATCTGTGGCTTGGTCTGGCATGCTGTGTGACGTGAACAGACTTACATACACACAAACACAACATCACTTCGACACTTACATACACACAACACACACATTCACCAGACTTACTCACAGACACACACACATTCACTTCTACACCTACATACACACAAACACACACATTCAGTACACTTACATACACACAAATACACACATTCATGCAGGCCACAGATATCAACACACACGTCCGGCTGACACAAACAGACATGAGATAGCCTGACTCAAACACACACACACACACACACACACACACACACACAGAGTTGCGAGAGAGTTGTGAGAGTCGCTTGCTGATGCTGTATGGGCCCTCTAGTCCTTGAGGTCTGATAAAAAGCTGTGTGTTATTTGTGGCGCAGCCATGAAACCACTGCAGGCAAGCCAGCTGGCAGCACACACAGCAGCCTCACCCTCTTTCTCTCACTCTCTCTCTCTCCTTATCTCAACCTCTCGATTTTTCTCTCTGTCTCTCTCTCTCACCCTCTCTCCCTTTCTTTCTCTCTGATTCTCTACTCCCATCTTTTGATCTCACTCTCTCTTTCTGTTTTCTCTGTCTGTCTCTCTCTCTGTCTCGCTCTATCCCTCACTCTCTCTCTCTGTCCCTCTCTCTCCATCTCTATCCCTCTCTCTCACTCGCTCTCTCTTTCTCTCTCTCTTCCTGGCCATGTTGGGCAGTGCCAGCCGCCAGCATGGCCTCTTACCCCCCCCCCCCCTCCTCTCCACCAACTATCTCTCTCCCTCTCTCTCTCACTCTCTCTTTCTCATCTTTCTCATCCTCTCTCCCTCTCTCTCTCTGGCGGTGCAGGGCAGTGCCAATGGCCAGGGTGCCCTTTAAGCTCAGCAGTGTTATCATGCAAAGCCCCTTAGTGCCCTACACACACACACACACACACACGCACATGCATGCACGCACACACACATACACACACATGCGCGCGCCCCAGATAGGAGATGACCCCAGTGCGACCCCATGCCAGCACAGATCCTTGCCGGAGCCAAGCCACGTGTCAGCCAGAGCCCAGCTGAGTCTGAGGCAAAGGCAGAGCCAAGTCAGGTCTGGAGGGGACAGATATGGTTACTAGTGCCAAGGCTTAAGAGACCTGACCTCATGACTGCAGAGACTCTGTGGGTGTGTGTGTGTGTGTGTGTGTGTGTGTGTGTGTGTCTTTGTACTCTGTGTATAATGAAAGTGTGTTTGTGTATTTGTGCTATCTCTGTCTGTTTATAAGAAAGATTTGCATGTGTGTGTGTGTGTGTGTGTACACGCGCTTTTTAGTCGCATTAAATATTTCCTGCACACACACACACACACACACACACACTGTCTTCTCTTTCCACTGCTTCAAGAATTCATGCTTGAGTCTCTCCATTCACTACAGTGACAACCCAGCTTCTTCCTCTGTGAGGCAACCAAGCACCAAACTATCACAACCAAGCACCAAACTACAACAACCAAGCATCAAACTATCACAACCAAGCACCAAACTATCACAACCAAGCACCAAACTACAACAGCCAAGCACCAAACTATCACATCCAAGCACCAGACTACCACAACCAAGCACCAAACTATCACAACCAAGCACCAAACTATCACAACCAAGCACCAAACTACCACAACCAAGCACCAAACTATAACAACCAAGCACCAAACTATCACAACCAAGCACCAAACTATCAACCAAGCACCAAACTATCAACCAAGCACCAAACTACCACAACCAAGCACCAAACTATCAACCAAGCACCAAACTACAACAACCAAGCACCAAACTATCAAACTACCAAACTACCACAACGAAGCACCAAACTACAACAACCAAGCACCAAACTATCACAACCAAGCACCAAACTATCAGCCAAGCACCAAACTATCACAACCAAGCACCAAACTATCACAACCAAGCACCAAACTATCACAGCCAAGCACCAGACTACCACAGCCAAGCACCAAACTATCACATCCAAGCACCAGACTACCACAACCAAGCACCAAACTATCACAGCCAAGCACCAGACTACCACAATCAAGCACCAAACTATCACAGCCAAGCACCAGACTACCATAACCAAGCACCAAACTACAACAACCAAGCACCAAACTATCACAATCAAGCACCAAAGTATCACAACCAAGCACCAAACTATCACAGCCAAGCACCAGACTACCACAACCAAGCACCAAACTACAACAGCCAAGCACCAAACTATCACAACCAAGCACCAAACTACCAACCAAGCACCAGACTACCACAACCAAGCACCAAACTACAACAGCCAAGCACCAAACTATCACAACCAAGCACCAAACTATCAACCAAGCACCAAACTATCACAACCAAGCACCAAACTACCACAACCAAGCACCAAACTACAACAACCAAGCACCAAACTACAACAACCAAGCACCAAACTATCACAGCCAAGCACCAAACTATCACAACCAAGCACCAAACTATCACAACCAAGCACCAAACTATCACAGCCAAGCACCAGACTACCACAGCCAAGCACCAAACTATCACATCCAAGCACCAGACTACCACAACCAAGCACCAAACTATCACAGCCAAGCACCAGACTACCACAATCAAGCACCAAACTATCACAGCCAAGCACCAGACTACCATAACCAAGCACCAAACTACAACAACCAAGCACCAAACTATCACAACCAAGCACCAAACTATCACAGCCAAGCACCAAACTATCACAGCCAAGCAGCAAACTATCACAGCCAAGCACCAGACTACCACAACCGAGCACCAAACTACAACAACCAAGCACCAAACTATCACAACCAAGCACCAAACTATCACAGCCAAGCACCAAACTACCACAGCCAAGCACCAGACTACCACAACCAAGCACCAAACTACAACAACCAAGCACCAAACTATCACAACCAAGCACCAAACTACCACAACCAAGCACCAGACTACCACAACCAAGCACCAAACTATCAACCAAGCATCAAACTACAACAACCAAGCACCAAACTGCAACGACCAAGCACCAAACTATCAACCAAGCATCAAACTACAACAACCAAGCACCAAACTGTAACGACCAAGCACCAGACTACCGCAACCAAGCACCAAACTACAACAACCAAGCACCAAACTACGACAACCAAGCACCAAACTATCACAGCCAAGCACCAGACTACCACAACCAAGCACCAAACTACCACAACCAAGCACCAAACTATCAACCAAGCATCAAACTACAACAACCAAGCACCAAACTATAACAACCAAGCACCAAACTATCAACCAAGCACCAAACTATCACAACCAAGCAACAAACTACAACAACCAAGGACCAAACTATAACAACCAAGCACCAAACTATCAACCAAGCACCAAACTATAACAACCAAGCACCAAACTATCAACCAAGCACCAAACTATAACAACCAAGCACCAAAGTACAACAACCAAGCACCAAACTATCACAACCAAGCACCAAACTATCAACCAAGCACCAAACTATCACAACCAAGCAACAAACTACAACAACCAAGGACCAAACTATAACAACCAAGCACCAAACTATCAACCAAGCACCAAACTATAACAACCAAGCACCAAACTATCAACCAAGCACCAAACTATAACAACCAAGCACCAAAGTACAACAACCAAGCACCAAGCTACAACTAAATGCAGCATTCCAACAGGATTTCCAATAGTATTCCTTGCAGTTCAGAGTCCTAAGAGGGGAGTGGCACACTAACATCAGACCTGCATTCAGATTGATGGCTCTGATCTTTATACTTTAATGCAGTGTGTGTGTGTGTGTGTGTGTGTGTGTGATCTTTCCTGTGTTAAGCACTAGATGTGGGACCAGGTAGGGGAGGTGAGAGTTGTGCCCCCCAGTAGATGGTGTGTGTGTGAGTCTGTGTGTGATTGTGTGTGTCTAGGGTCAATGATGTGCGTGATCTGGGAGACCTCATTGGACAGAAAGATCACTGCCAAGCTCCAGTCAGACCAGCTAGAAAAGGTCAGGTGTCACATACACACCCTGAGGACTGAACATGCTGCTAGCGTGTGTGTGCATGCCTGCGTTCGTGCGTGCATGCGTGTGTGCGTGGGTGTGTGTATGTGTATGTGTGTGTGTGAGTAAATGTCTTTATCTGTGTCTTTGTCTCATGGCTTGAGAAATGTGCCAGCCATTCCCCAGCTAGGCTTACATACACACACACACACACACACACACACACACACACACACACACACACACAGAATCCACATCCCCATGGTGTGCTTTGAATAAGTGAATGTGTATGTGTTTGTGTGTATGTACAGTAAGTGTGCGTCCATGTGGTGTGTATGTGTGTGTGTGTGTGTGTGACTATGTTTGTTTGTGTGTGTTTTTGTGTGTGCCTGTGAGTGTGCATGTGTGTGTGTCTGTCCTGGTGCACAGACGAAACACTGCACAACCGGTTTTAACCGACCAGTGGAGCCGCTCAGCATTCTATTTCAGAACCCCGTTGCCATGACGAGTAATTCCCAACTTCCAGCGAGTTCTGAAGGAGACCCAGGTAAACAGGTGGAGAGGGCGGGGGGCCTCACTCAACAGGACTCTCACTCTCTCACTCTCTCTGTCTGTGTGTGTGTGTGTGTGTGTGTGTGTGTGTGTAATGTAGGAGCTGTAAAGTAAACTTGTAAGTTTGAAGGCTCAGACACAGATTTCGCTATGTAACAACCCAAGTCCCAAATATACACATCGCATACACACATGGAGACGTATGGACACACACACACACACACACACACACACACACACACACACACACACACACACACACACACACACAGTGCATGCATGGCTTTACTTCCTGCTCCCACAGATGGTGGCTGGACTCATTTCCTCTGCCTGGTGACTGTCTCCTAAGAAACTGTATGAAATGAGTTCCATAGCATTGCACATGGACATATGCTAACGTCTTATGGATGTGTGCCTACTGTTCATACACGGCTACGCATTCTCTCTCTCTTTCTCTCTCTCACTCTTTTACACACACACACACACACACACACACATTGTGCAAATGTCTACGTATACAATCCACAAACATACTGTAGTAGTTCGTAATAGTACTCACGCACATGCACATACATGCACACTACATATCTCTATACACATACATACTACACACACACACTCACACATACACACACATACACACACAGAGTGTCACATTACCGTCATATGTCAGTGTGTTGATGCATGAGGGCCAAATGAAGTAGGCCAGTGTTTAATAAGAGACTTTAATAAGAGACTCAAGCAGTGGTGACCTTCTCACTCCTCTCTCACTTCAAGCTTTGGACAGACGCTCTTCAAACAAACACACATGTGTACACACACTCACACACACGTGTACACAAGCACACATACGCACACACACATAAACACACACCATACTCCCCCCCCCACCCCCCCCCCCCCCCCCCCCCCACCCCACACACACACACACACACACACACACACACACACACACAGATATACACAGACAAACTCACATGTATGTATATATATACACATACACACCACACGCACACACAGAAGACAAGTGAGAAAGAAAGAGAGAGTGAGAGAGAGAGAGAGTGAGAGATGGATTAAACATCTCTTCATCACTGCACCTTGACAAGTGAATGTTGATGAAAAGCAGGATGACATCCTCCACTCGTTTGCTCTCCTTCCACTCCTCCCCCTCTCCTCCCCTTCTTCTGCCCGCCTCTGCACAGACGCACAGCCCATTTGACAGCTCAGTTAGACCAGCAAAGATGGTCTTTGGATGTGTGTGTGTGTGTGTGTGTGTGTGTGTGTGTGTGTGGTTGTGCACACCGATGCAAACATAGTCACATGTACTTCTGTAGTAGGACTTGGGAGATGGTGGTGTCTGTATGTGTACGTGTGTGTGTGTGTGTGTGTGTGTGGTTGTGCACACCGATGCAAACATAGTCACATGTACTTCTATAGTAGGACTGGGGAGATGGTGGTGTCTGTATGTGTGTGTGTGATGCAAACATGGCCACACGTACTTCTATAGTAGGACTGGGGAGATGGTGGTGTCTGTATGTGTACGTGTGTGTGTGTGTGTGTGTGTGTGTGTGTGTGTGTGTGTGTGTGTGTGTGTGTGTGTGTGATGCAAACATGGCCATGTATACTTCTATACTAGGACTGGGGAGGTGGCGGTGTCTGTATGTGTGTGTGTGTGTGTGTGATGCAAACATGGCTACATGTACTTCTATAGTAGGACTGGGGAGATGGTGGTGTCTGTGTGTGTGTGTGTGTATGTGTGTGTGTGTGTGTGTGTGTGTGTGTGTGTGTGTGATGCAAACATGGCCACATGTACTTCTATAGTAGGACTGGGGAGATGGTGGTGATGTTGGAGATGTATGTGTGTGAGACTGTGTGCTGTGTATACACCATATGCACTACTGCTGGGATGTGTGTGGAAGATGCATGGCTATACAAGCGCCTGTGTGTGTGTGTGTGTGTGTGTGTGTGCGCGTGCATGTGTGTAGATGTCTGTTATGTACACAGTGATCAGAGCGTTATGATGTCTGTAAGTACAGTGTGTGTGTGTCTGTGTTTATATATGCAGTATATCAGTATCAATGTTTGTGTGTGTGTGTGTGTTTGTGTGTGTGTGTGTGTTCATTCTCTTCTCTTAAAGAAGGTCAGCACTGGCAGCCTGGCTCTGTTCATCAGTGGGAGTGTGGTGTGGTTGTGTGTGTGTGTGTGTGTGTGTGTGTGTGTGTGCTCATCAGTGGGAATATGAGTGATTGTTAATTCATGTTTATAATGAATAAAAGATAGAGAGAGGAGAGAGAGTGAGACAGAGAGAGAGAAAGAAAGAAAGAAAGACAGAGAGAGAGAGAGTGAGAGAGAGATAGAGTGGAGGAGCGGAGAAGAGAGATGAGATGGAAGGAGGATGGGGGAAGAGAGGGATAGAAAGATAGATAGAGAGTTATGGTGAATGAGTAAGTGGAGGTGGTTTTCTGTTTGTTTTAGGGCAAATTTGGGGGATCTCACTGGAGATCCGTCTGTGACGCTAAGGAGCTGTGCCCTCTCCCCCCTCATCTCTCTGAGCTATGGGCCACGTCTCTATCCTTCATCACCCCCACCCCAGCACATCAGAATATGTCCAGCACTATACATCCTGCCTATACATCTGACCCTATGGCCAGTATACATTCTGCTAATATGTCTAATCCTATGTCTGATGATCAGAATAAAAGTAGACATCTGAGGATACTTTACCGATACCTCCACCCGTCAGGTTACAGCTACAGCTGGGGTTAGACTTAAGCTGGTGTGCAGAGATGGGATCTGAATCACGAGTGTGTGTGTGTGTGTGTGTGTTAGGCTTAATGGGTTTATGTGTGCCATGAACTGATAAGGTGCTTTAAACACTTTGATGAATAGGAAACCACTTTATATGAATCCAGTTTGGTCGCTGGGCTTTCCGAAAAAAAAAATCACAAAGTTGGCATAGCAGCCTGCAGAAGAGCTGGGCGTAGCAGCCTCTCCAGAAGCCTCTTTCATCCTGCATGCTAACAATAAAGTCTCCTCTAGATCAGACACACACAAGCCCCTCAGGTTAGACAATACCCACCATTCAGAAAATATAGCTGAGGTCACAACACTGTCTGCATGAGACATGTTTCTTTTCCTTTTTCATTGGACCTAATGTACTGTTTCCTCTCTTCCTCTCCCTCTCTCTCCCTTCTTATGGTTAGGCTAATTTAATATTCTGATACTAAATCATGCGGCTGAGACAAAGTCTAAGCTGAAGAACCTGCCATAGTATTGTGAATATCTACAAACCCTGCCATGACTCAGCCTGCTCTTTCCCAACATCCCCGTGATTCAGGCTGCTCTTTTTAGGGCTCTGCCTTTTGCACTCAGAATTTACAAGCGATGCTCTTGCTCTGGAGCTGACTGGATCTTGGCATCATGAAAGTGTCTCTCTCTCTTTTACACACACACACACACACACACACACACACACACACACACTTCCAGAGATGTTGCTGCTTCCCACGGAGCCACAGATCTGCTTACTCCTGCCCACTTGCTGGCTGTGATTGGCTGAATGATTGCCCTCTGTTGTCCTGTGCTGCTTTGCTGCTCAAATGTGATACTAAAACTGCTGTGGGATGATACACACTCTCTCACTCTCTCTCTCGCTCTCTCTCTCTGTGTGTGTGTGTGTGTGAGAGAGAGAGTGTGTGTGTGTGTGTGTGTGTGTGTGTGAGAGAGAGAGAGAGAGAGAGAGAGAGAGAGAGAGTTTGTGTGTGTGTGTGGCCTCTGCTTCCAGTGGGACTCTGATTTATTTTCAGTTTCTTATTGTGCGGCAGTAGCCTACCGTCGCATTTGGCGAAGAGAGCTGTTTTATGGGCTAATCCACCGGCAACTGTGCTCCCTGCTCGTGTCTGTGCTCGTGTGTGCTGTGATACAACGTCACAGCGGCTATTTTCACAACATGACAAAGACATAAAAAAACAGAAGCGAGTTTTGTAGGGATGCAACGCCCTCGTGTGGTTGCTGGGCGAAATTGTTTAGTCAAATTTGCCTTCGTTTCAACTCCGCAGATTCCATAACTAAAGAAACTTTCAACAAAGTAGCTAGAGTGACTGCATTCCTGTGTAACGTTATCATTTAGTCATTTATATAAATGTTCAGTCCACATTTTCCCTCATTTTCCGAGATTCTTATTTTGGATTACCGAATGCTTTATCGAATCTAACGACGCTTATTGCCAACGCTAACGTTAGCAGTTGTAGTGCAGCGGCTGTTTCGTACCGAGGATGGGGGACGACCTGGGAGATGAGTGGTGGCTTCACGGGGAAGATACAGGTATGTTTGAATGCACTTATGTAAGAGGTGATCTTTGACGGGAATTTAAAAGTCATCTGGTAGTTCTGCCATAATCCTTTGCAACTTGAATTCTGAATACTCAAAGCTATGAGTCCAACGCAACTCACAAGTCAGTCTTGTGTTGCTTAGCCCACACCTCTCAGTGGACTTCCAGAGTGTGGTCCTTCAATAAAATACATTTAGTCAGTAAATAATGAATTCGGCATAATCGTGTACAGGATACTATTGTCCTTTGGCTATGACCCTTTAAAAGGCTATACGAGACGTGGTACTTACTGCAGTTCTTCGTCTCCATGCAACACACGTGTTTGAATCAGTCGAAAAGGATTCTGGTACAAGTAGTCTTTGGTCCAGACTCTTGAAAGAAACGCATTCTTTTAGCGTAAGGTTAGTTAGTGTATGAAAAGTCCTAAATTCTTCTTGCCATGTTGGTACAGACCATTATGCTATTTCACAAGGCTAGTAGTTTCTTTCTTGTAAGCTCTGAAGTGCCATTGTCAAAAATAAAAGTTCGTTTACCGCATCAAACTGGTTCATACCACATTACATTAACATTACACATCAACACACATTAACGTTAGGCTGGCTGTACTTAGCTGTACTTAGCCTGCTGTACAGGGTGTCATTTTCTTCTTAATATATAGCACAAGATTTTGACCAGACGGCATACAGTAGCTTAGACCTCTCCATAAGGTGGCCACTTCAATCAGTCTCTCACTGTCTCTACATCTTACACACACACATATACACACACACAAATACTCACTCACACACTCTTTCTCTCTCACACACACACACTCTCTCTCTCTCTCTCTCTCTCTCTCTCTCTCTCTCTCTCTCTCACACACACATACAGGTGGATGTGATGGAGAGGCAGTGGTGGTGAAGAAGAAAGAGGAAGAGGAGGAGGAGGAGCCCAAGAAACAACACAAAATCAAGAAGAAGAGGAAGAGCGACGACACAGAAAATCCAGTGAAGGAGAAGAAGAAAAAGACCGGGACCCTGGTGTGTGTGTGTGTGTGTGTGTGTGTGTGTGGTGTGTGTGTGTGTGTGTGTGTGTTTGTATTAGTGTGTCCTAAGTGGGCTGACAGAGAAAGAGAAAAAGGGCAAGTTCTCAGTTCTTGTTTTTGTGCTTCCAGAAAGAGACCATCGTCGGGCAGAAGGAGGAGAAGAGACCAGTGGATGGAAGTCAGAAAAAGAGAAGGGCAAAGGTAGTGTGTGTGTGTGTGTGTGTGTCTGTCTGTGTCTTAGAGCTATGTCATTAATAACATTTTATTTGTGATTAAAATTATTTCTCTCAACAATCCCAAAAATAGAGTAGAGTAGAGTGTAGTTACTTTATTGATCCCGAAGGAAATTAAGGCAACCATATTGCACACATCTGCATTCATACAACATTCACTGAACGAGGGCGGGGGGGTAATGATAATAAGAAATAAGAAAGCCACGAGGTAGAGAAGTGTCGTGATAAGGTGCCTTGCGGTAATCCAGGTAGATAGATTACAATGACCCGGTAAGATTGTCTAAAATTGTAAAAGAGTCATTTAGTGCAGTAGTTAACAGGGTAGTGCAGTATATTGTTGTCCATAGTAGTATAGTCACCACCAGGGACAGCATATGAGTGTGGGTGTGTGTGTCGGCTCACGTAGTCCAGACCATATTAACATATTAACAGGTTAACATATTTAGAATCAAACTAATTTTTGTCACCTGTCATTTCACATTTAAGCCTAGAGCTTTATCCTGGGACACATAACAGAATGGCACACACACACACACACATATGAACAGTAATTCATGAGGAAATAATGAGAAATGACATTTTCAGTATAAAAGGTTAAAAAGCTTTAAAAGCTTAAAATAGTTACTAGATGACTTTGTTAAGTAATAGTGTTTTTTATATGGAGCAAAATAACCGTGATCTATGAACCATTTTTCCATAATTGAATGGATAAGTGTTTTCTATAATTGAATAGATGAGTGTTTTCCATAATCGAATGGATGTGTGTGTGAGTGAGTGCGAGTTGTCACTCCGTGTTTCCTTGGCTTCAGAATGAGAAGAGCACACAAGAGGAAGATGAAGCAGCAGTGGATGGAAGTCAGAAAAAGAAGAAAAAAAGAAAGGTAATATAGGACATGACGCAAGAGAAGCACACGTCTGTCTGTCTGTCTGTCTGTGTCTTTCTGTCTCTCTGTCTGTCTGTGTCTGTCTGTCTGTCTCTCTCTCTCTCTCTGTCTGCCTGTCTCTCTGTCTGTCTGTCTGTCTGTGTGTCTCTCTGTCTGCCTGTCTCTCTGTCTGTGTGTCTGTCTGTCTGTCTGTGTCTTTCTGTCTCTCTGTCTGCCTGTCTTTCTGTCTGTGTCTTTCTGTCTGTCTGTCTTTCTCTCTGTCTGTCTGTGTTTGTCTATGTCTGTTTGTCTGTCTGTCTCTCTATCTGCTTGTCTTTCTCTCTGTCTATCTGTCTCTCTTTCTGTGTGTGTGTCTGTGTGTGTGTGTGTGTGTGTGTGTGTGTGTCTCTGTCTGTGAGTGGCATGGCACACGCACAGTAGTATTATTTGTGTAGTAGAGAATGGCAGCAACTAGCCTTATGGATTAGTGATGTGGTGTCGTTATGGATTAGTGATGTGGTTTATTCTGTCTTTTTCTTGGATTAAGGCATTTTCACATCCGTGAGTGTGAGTGTGTGTGTGTGGGTGTGTGCCGACTTGCTTAGGCCCAGACTGTGTCCGTCTATGACGGCATTCAGTCAACATAATCCATAAAAGTCATGGCTTAAGAGTGCGCCTATTCACTGTTGATTCAGAAGAAGAAGACCATCACAGATGTTCTGGCGTCCACTGAGGCGGTAGCTGGGTGTCCAGCAGACCTCCAGAAGGTTCTCCAGACACACCTGAGCTCGACACGCTCCATCATTGAGCAGGAGGAATTAGCACTGCAGGGTATCTACTCACCTCTTACACCCCTGTGTGTGTGTGTGTGTGTGTGTGTGTGTGTGTGTGTGTGTGTGTGTGTGTGTGTGTGTTATAATGGCTAAATGTGTTTGTTCTGGTAACATGTTAACTCTGAAGTGTCTCCTGTCTGTGTTTGTGCATGTGTGTTTTCCGGCTTAGACTCCAGTTTCCTGAGCTGTAATGATCTCACACACACACTGTCCTCTTACATGAAGGAAGGTGAGTCTAGTCGTCTGTCTCTCTCTCACACACACACTGTCCTCTTACATGAAGGAAGGTGAGTCTAGTCGTCTGTCTCTCTCACACACACACTGTCCTCTTACATAAAGGAAGGTGAGTCTGCTAGTCTCTCTCACTCTCGCTCAAAGTCATTTAAACACACACACACACACACACACACACAGCTCTACATAACACAAGGTAAGTCTTTTTGTCTCCCTTGCTTACTGTCATTCACACACACACACACACAAACACACCTCTATATTGCACAAGGTCATTCTACTTGTCTCTCTCGCTCAAACACCGCAGACTCTCTCATACACACACACACACACACACACACACACACACTCTACACAAGGTTATACTGTTTGTCATTGGCACTCAGTCACACTCACACACACTATCCTCTATAAGAAACACATTCATTTTGTTTCTCTCTTACACACACACACACACTTACACACACACACACACACCTCTATAGAACACAGGGTCAGTCTTTTTGTCTCACTTACTCATTCAGTCATTCACACACTCACATCTCATATTGCACAAGGTCATTCTACTTCACAGACATACACGCGCAGACACACACACACACACACACACACACACACACACACACACACACACACACTACAGAAGGTTGTACTGTTTGGCAGTCACACTCACACACACTATCCTCTATAAGAAACACATTCATTTTGTTTCTCTCTCTCTTACACACACACACACACACACACACACACAGCTCTACCTAACACAGGGTCAGTCTTTTTGTCTCACTTACTCACTCACTTACTCACTTACTCAACAAACTCATTTTGTTTCTCTCTCTCACACACACACACACACACACACACACACACACACACAAACACACCTGTGGGATGGGTTAAGGTGATTAGAAGTGCTGTTACTGAGTGTCCCACTTTTTTGTTTTCCATATTTCCCTCTGTCCGTGTGTGTGTGCGTGTGTGTGTGTGTGTGTGTCTGTGTGTGTATGTGTTTAGTGTGTCCTAAGTGGGCTAAACTACAGAAGCGACACACACTCAAGCACTCTCTTGTCATCATCATCGCCTGCAGCTCTGCTCTAAGAGCCCTAGAGCTTATCAAGTGAGTGACACATACAGTCATACACACAGACACACACATGCAGTCATACACACATACACATTCAGTCATACACAGACACACACACACAGAGGGACACACATAATCATGTACACACACACACACACACACACACACACACACACTATTTTCAGAGCCTTGAGCCTCTGTCCCTTTCATTCACACACACACATCCACACCCACAATTCTCGAGGTCTTTAGCACATGATTACATAAGCATGTTAATACTGTTCTGAAATGAAAGTCCATCCATTGTGAAAGGCTATCATTTGATTAAAGTTCCTTAACCTTCCCAAGCAGACACAGCCATGGAGATATCTCCGCATGAGTTGCTGGAGACATCTCTGATGATTGATGGTTGCTATGATGTTACTGTGGCTGGTTATGTCTTGAATATGCTTTTTTGGGCGAGGTCACTGTTCCCTCTGAACTTAGCTAATTGCATATGTTTATAAGTGAATTGAACTGTGCTAAGCTGATGCTGTGTGTTTGAGTCAGTAAACTGTATGGTAATGCTGTACTAGGCTAATATTGTGTGTGTCATGAGCTAATTGTACTGTGCAAAGCTAATTGAGGGTGTTCTTAAGCTAACTGAACTGAATTATGCTAGTGTGGTATGTCTGTTAGCTAACTGAACTGAACTGAGCTAATGGTGTATGTTTAAAAGCTAATTGAACTGTACTAAGCTAATTCTGTATGTTTAAAACCTAACTGAACTGCACTAAGCTAATGCTGTATGTTTAAAACCTAACTGAACTGCACTAAGCTAATGCTGTATGTTTAAAAGCTAACTGAACTGAATTATGCTAGTGTGGTATGTCTGTTAGCTAACTGAACTGAGCTAAGCTATTGGTGTATGTTTAAAAGCTAATTGAACTGTACTAAGCTAATGCTGTATGTTTAAAACTTAACTAAACTGTACTAAGCTAATGGTTTATGTTTATAAGCTAACTGAACTGATCTAAGCTAATGCTGTATGTTTAAAACCTAACTGAACTGTACTAAGCTAATGCTGTATGTTTAAAACTTAACTGAACTGTACTAAGCTAATGGTTTATGTTTATAAGCTAACTGAACTGATCTAAGCTAATGCTGTATGTTTAAAACCTAACTGAACTGTACTAAGCTAATGCTGTATGTTTAAAAGCTAACTGAACTGAACTAAGCTAATGGTGTATGTTTAAAAGCTAATTGAACTGTACTAAGCTAATGGTTTATGTTTATAAGCTAACTGAACTGATCTAAGCTAACGCCCAGATAGCAAAATGCTGGCAGTCTGACGTCGGCTTGCTGCTGTTTTGCCATACATGGAAATAGAAATGCCATATATGGCAAAAGAGCCGCATGCATCCAGACCGCCAGAGGCTTGCCATCACGGTGGTGTGTGTTTGAGAGCTAATGGTGTGTGTGGTTCACAGGCAGTTAGCTGTATTTAAAGGAGAGGCCAAAGTACTGAAACTCTTTGCCAAACATATTAAGGTGAGCATTACCCTTACACACGCACATACACACACACACACACACACACACACACACACACACAGATACTGCCACACAATCATTGCATGCACACAAACATCTGTTCATACACACGCCCCCTCACTATTACATTGCCATCATGTGCATACACACCCTCCATCCCACACACTAACCTACAGTACTCTCACACACACACTTACAGACCTACTCTCTCTCACGCACACACACACACACAAACACACATAATGTTTTATGCATGCATGTGCACACGCACTCACACACACACACACACAATATTTTATGCATGCATGCATGCGCGCACACACACATATTTTCTCTGCCACATTTACACACAGACACTTTCTCTGCCACATATATACACACACACACACACACGCTCACTCACTCACTCAGCCCTGTAGTCATTGTGTGTGTGTGTGGTGCTCATTGTGCTCCTGCTGTGTGTTCAGGTAGAGAAACAGATACAGCTGCTGAACAAAATTGTTGCACACATTGGAGTGGGAACACCAGCCAGAATCACTGAGCTGATACAAAAAGGTAAACACACACACACACACACACACATACACACACTGAGATGGGAACTCCCACCAGACTCACTTAACTACAGAAATGTGAACACAAACATACAAACACACACACACACACATTGGGATAGAATTTCTACCAAATTATGAAGTAAGCTGTTGGAATCTTGGTTCGACCAATTAAATAAACAAAAGACTGCCCTCAGTTTCGATATCTAGCCAGGTCCTTTGCAGTTCAGTGCCTTGATGCCTCCTGTGACAAGTGGTTTTGGAAGGCAGCAAGTCACTACCTCCATGTTTTGGACTCAGCTAAAGTCGTTTTTTTTTTTTACATGTTTCCTGTGGTTTAACTCTGTGTGTGTGTCTGTGTGTGTGTGCCTGCCTGTGTGCCTGTGTGTGTGTGTATGTATGTGTGTGTGTGTGTGTGTTGCAGATGGCCTGAGTCTGGATGCTGTGAAGTATGTGGTTCTGGACTGGAATTGGAGAGACCAGAAATGCAGAAGGATGGTGGATATACCAGAGGTACAGACACACACACACACACACACACACACACACACACACACACAACGCACACACACACACACATACGCACGCACACACACACACACACACACACACACACACATACGCACGCACACACACACACACGCACACACACACACACACACACACACACACACATACACACACGCACACACAGACACATACACACACACACACACACACAGACACAGACACACACACACACACACACACACACACACAGACACATACGCATGCACGCACACACACACACACACACACACACACATACGCACGCACACGCGCATACACACAAAATACATGAACTTACTATAACACACACAACACGTGATGTTATAGAATCATGCACACATGTAATACTGTGATCATTAAGCACTAATGTATGTGTGTTTTTTTTCCTGTGTGTGTGTGTCAGGTGAAAGTAGAAATGTTGAAAATGCTGGAAACTGGAATTTTACAGCGGTGTCGAGATGGAGACGCCAAGATTGGACTCTTCTGAAAACACACACACAAGCAGACACACACACCCATCCCTCCTGTCTCTCCCATACACACACACAAGCAGACACACACACCCATCCCTCCTGTCTCTCCCATACACGCACACAAGCAGACACACACACCCATCCCTCCTGTCTCTCCCATACACACACACAAGCAGATACACACACCCATCCCTCCTGTCTTTCCCATACACACACACACACACACACACACACCTGCAATAGTGTTACTTCATAGCCACAGTGGATGTGGATTCAGCCCGGCTCATGATTTGTGTTTTTGACTACCCACGTGGTCCTGATTATTATTGTTGTATAATACACAGCACACAAATATATTTTATGTCTTTTGTATAAGCTCTGGGAATTTTTCTTGACATAAACATCTGTGATTGGACACAGTATCTGTCTGTCTGGATTCCTTTCCTAAGCCCCACCTTCTGTCATGTATGTTTTTATCCAACATAGTGTTACTCACTCACACACACACACCACACACATTCTACAGCACTAAACAGGAATGAATATGGCGGGGGGGTTTGCAGAAAAAGCCACCCTTCCCTGGAGAATCACAACTCAGTTTAGGGTGGGTTTGTTTGTGTGTGTGTTTTATACAGAGAGGGAAAGAGGGAGGGTGAGCATTCTGCTCTTGTTGGAAGTGGAAGTTTACTAAACTAACTGCAATAAAGCCACCTCCCCTGTGTGTGTGTGTGTTCGTGTGTGTGTGTGTATGTGTGTGTGTGTGTGTGTGTGTGTGTTAGGGAGACAGGGGAAGTGCAGGGCAGGGTTGTGGTTAATGACTAACAGACTCTGGTCCAAAGCTCAGCCCCTCGGCCTGCTGGGAGAAAAAAGCTAAAGTGCAGATAAGAGACAGATTAGAAGAGAAGACGAGAGAAAGAACCCGGAAGCTTTGTCCTCCTCTGCCTGTCTTTTCCTCTCTGTCTTTTTTAACCCTTTTTTCCGCTCCCTCGTTTGCTCGGCTGGGCTGTGCTTGGATCGGTCATGGGGAAGGTGAAGGCCTCAGGGCCGTTGTCACGGCGACCGGACAATTCTGCGTTCAAGCAGCAGCGCCTGCCGGCCTGGTCTCCGTCACTGAGCGCACACACACTCCTGCCCCTCTTCTACGGCCTCGCCATGGTGTGTGTGATCCTGGGCGTGTGGCTGCTCGTCACCGTGCAGAACACACACGAGATCAAGGTGAGACAAGTTACAGGGTGAGTGTGTGTGTGTATTTGTGAGACAGGTTACAAGGGTGAGTGTATGTGTGTGTGTGTGTGTGTGTGTGTGTGTATTTGTGAGAGAAATACTGGCTGTCTGGCTCCTCGTCACCATACAGAACAAGATCACAGGTGTGGGTTTTATTAGACATGTGGCTGATCAAGGTGAGACAAGTCACAGGGTTAGTGTGTATGTCTGTGTGTGTGTATGATATTAGGTGTTTGCCATACAGAACACACACAAGGTGTGTGACTAGTGTGGCTTGTGTGGCTGGCTCCTTATCACTGTTCAGCATGAACAAGACCAGCCACAGTTTGTGTGTGTGTGTGAGAGAGAGAGAGAGAAACTGCAGGTCAGATGCTGTGTGTGTGTGTGTGTGTGTGTGTGAGAGAGAGAGAGAGAGAGAGAAACTGCAGGTCAGATGCTGTGTGTGTGTGTGTGTGTGTGTGTGTGTGTGTGTGTGTGTGTGTGTGTGTGTGTGTGTGTGTGTGTGAGAGAGAGAGGTGCTCGTGAGAAATAAGGCACTGAATAAAGCACTTATTTGTTTGGAGATGCATGTTCCTCTTTCTCTGTCACACCAGCATTGTTTCAAAAGCTGAAGTGCAGCTGCCTTTGCCCTACACACACACGCATACACACACTCAGCTGAGGGATAATCTCAGAGATGTTTATCAGTGATGAGGTGTGTAACAGCAAATAATTGTCAGAATGGCCAGTAAAGTAATAACTGCCAATAATATAATATTTTTTTTTTGTTAATAAAAAACATTAACATTAACCTTTTTATGTAATGATAACATAACTTAATAACTTAATAATAACATAATAACATAATCTAATTTATAAGCAGTGTGGCCAGATTGAAAGTATTGTATGAAAGGCTTAAAATTATCGAGGAAAATTACCGTACATGAATGAAAAGCTTAAAATGTAGCTATTTTTTAAAGAGTTTTACTCTGATTGCATGGTTCATTAGCAATCTGAGGGGCAGGGCTATAGCCATCTTCTTCAAAGGGTTCAACATGCACACAATGTAGCAACGTTGTGATCAAACATGCCATGCAGGAAAACATCACAAAACAGACAATAACATTGAGCCATTGAATAAGTACTGCCTGCTGCCTTGTAAACACACTCAAAAGGACTCTATTTAGGGGTTACAACAAACAGACACTGAAAGGACACTCAAAAGGATTCTATTTAGGGGTTACAACAAACAGACACTGAAAGGACACTCAAAAGGACTCTATTTAGGGGTTACAACAAACAGACACTGAAAGGACACTCAAAAGGACTCTATTTAGGGGCTACAACAAACAGACACTGAAAGGACACTCAAAAGGACTCTATTTAGGGGTTACAACAAACAGACACTCAAAGGACACTCAAAAGGATTCTATTTAGGGCCACAATGAACAAACAAAAATTCTGAAATGATCATACATTACGGGATCATACATACATACGAGGTCAATATTATCGTACGTCTGGCAACATTGCTTGTAAGCAAATTTGTGTCAATGATTCTTGTCCCCTTTAAACAGGTTGATTCGACGCTACAAGAAACGTAGCACCCGGCCGACAAGCATTTAATAGTACATGGCTCTTAAGAAGTCACCAACGAGCCCTCAACCATCCATGAGTAGTGTAGCGCCCCCTAGGGACAGTGAAAAATGGCAAAAAAAATTGTGAGCGAATTTCCATCTCCGATTTCTAGGACACTGAAACAGGGAGTCCCATGAACACTGCATAAGCACTGATCATGACAACCCAAGAGCAAGCTCTGAGTACAAGATCAGTAGAGGCCAGGATCTAACATACAAGGCAAGACAACCCAAGAGCAAGCTCTGAGTACAAGATCAGTAGAGGCCAGGATCTAACATACAAGGCAAGACAACCCAAGAGCAAGCTCTGAGTACAAGATCAGTAGAGGCCAGGATCTAACATACAAGGCAAGACAACCCAAGAGCAAGCTCTGAGTACAAGATCAGTAGAGGCCAGGATCTAACATACAAGGCAAGACAACCCAAGAGCAAGCTCTGAGTACAAGATCAGTAGAGGCCAGGATCTAACATACAAGGCAAGGCTATGCAGGGAAGCCTCTAACACAGTCCAACATGGAACAACGGAATGCTGGCAGGGCAAACATAGAGCACCATAACCAGGTGGGATGGTGTATAGTATTGGACCATCTGTGCTGAGTATGGGTTGGAATAGTGTATAGTATTGGACCATCTGTGCTGAGTATGGGTTGGAATAGTGTATAGTATTGGACCATCTGTGCTGAGTATGGGTTGGAATAGTGTATAGTATTGGACCATCTGTGTTGAGTATGGGTTGGAAGTTCCACATTCAAAATGGGATACAACTCTGACAAACCAGACATAGTAGAGGGCTGTAGTGACAAATGGAAGGGAGATGACGATCTTGAGAAATGTCAAGGTGTGAAGAGTTGGGGAGGATGTGAGGTTGAAGGCACCCTCACTGGGTGTGCATCACCCTGGATTCACCAGAACCACTACAGGATACTGCAGGGATTTAACAGAACTGAGAAGATTAAGGTTACTGGGTAAATACCTGGTAAACATGCGGGCGGTGGTAGCGTAGTGGTTAAGGAACCTGGCTAGCATGCAAGGGGTTGGGAATTGTGGGTTTGTGTCTCAGCTGCCACCGTTGTGCCCTTGAGCAAAGCACTTAACCCTAAGTCCCTCTAGGGGAGACTGGCCCAAATGTAAGGCACTTAACCCTAAGTGTCTAGGGAGACTGGCCTGAACAATTGATAGTTGACAAATGTAAGTCGCTTTGGATAAAAGCTTCTGCCAAATGCATGAATGTAAAACGTAGTGTAAACAGTGGACTGTTAAAGGGATGGTGACCAGATGGGAAGGTATTTGACAGATCTGTGAAGATGGCAATACTGCAAACAAGTCCTGGTCCAAATCCACATTTAGTTGATCAAATCTGTAGTCCTCAGTGTCACCACCTCATTGGTAGTGTGACGAGTGTCACTTTGATTAAGTGGTATTCATTAGTTAGGCTTTTACATTATTGGCTGCAATTATTACATGTTTGCATTTTTTTCATTCATCCAGAAATGTATGTAAAAGTCATTCAATAATATAATAACTTTATTACATTATGGCAAAATGTTATTACATTAATGGTTCAGAAATTTTATTGCATTATCAGCAAGTTCTTACATTATTGGTTTTATCATATTCACAATTGTCAAATATGTGACATTATTGGTAGATGATAGACATGATAGATTATTGGCCATTGTTACGCTATTGGCTGCAACAAGGTGTTTCCTAGTCCTCTTGAAATCTGGAGTTAATGTTACATCTGTCCATCTATCCATCTATGTGTGTGTGCGTGTCTGTCTGTCTGTCTCTGCATGTGTGTGTGCATGTGTGTGTATGTGTGTTTGTCTGTCCATCTGTGTGTGTGTGTGTGTTGTGTGTGTGTGTGTGTGTGTGATGTGTGTTTGTCTGTTCTGTGTGTGTGTGTGTGTGTGCATGTGTCTGTCCATCTGTGTGTGCGTGTGTGTGTCTGTCTGTCTGTCTGTCCAGGTGGATTACACTAATGCGGGCTCCTGTGATAAGTGCTTTGAGTTGCGGGAGTACCGTGGAAATTCTACAGTACCATGCAGCTGTCAAGTGGACTTTGAGATCTCAGAGAACATTACGGTATGTCTGTGTCTATGGTGATAAGAGGGCACTGTAGTCCTTGGCTAAGATATATAACATATAAGGTCCTCAGTGGCACTCCTGGTCGCAGGCTGATGATGCGTTTCCTCTGGCAGGGGGACGTGTTCTTCTACTACGGCCTGGTGAACTTCCACCAGAACCTGCGTCTCTACATGGACTCCAGAGACGACGCCCAGCTGGTGGGCAGGAAGAAGAGCCTCACGGTATGGCACACACACACACACACACACACACACACACAGTGTTCAGACAGTCACACCCACATACAGAAACACCTACTCTACACCTTCCTAATTTATCTTGTAAAGATGGTAAAGTAAAAAGATATTTAAAGAAAAAAAGCATCTTGACTGTTTTTTTCTCTCAGAAAATAATTATTTTCCTTCACGTTTGGATTTTATCATTTAATATAATTATCTATATTGTATTCAGTGGGAGACGAGAGATGAGTTCCTTCGCCCTCTTTTAATCTGTAATCAACTTTATTACAAGTGACAGGCCCTCTTTAACATACAGTGTATGCCCTCATTAAATAATATGTGTGTGTGTGTGTGTGTTCGTGTGTGTGTTGTGTGTGTGTGTGTGTGTGTGTGTGTGTGTGTGTGTGTGTGTGTGTGTAGTCCCCCAGTTCATACTGTAAGCCATTTGACCGGGTCAATGATGTTCCCATAGCCCCTTGTGGAGCCATTGCCAACAGCAGGTTCAATGGTGGGTGTTGACACACACCAACACAGCCAAAAGATTACTGTGTGTGTGTGTGTGTGTGTGTTTGTTTTGGTTGTTTGTTACATAAGATATTGGTGGATATAAGCCCTGTAAAGCTGAAAGATGTATTCTCTACAAAGTAAAGAATTTCACAGATTCATTTTAGTGGCCAAACATCCCTGATTTAGCTTTGCTTCCCACCACTCACAATAAGTAACGTCTTTGAAACATATCTGTTTACACATGATTCTATTTATTTGTTTGTTTGTTGTGCAGACTGCACCATCAATGCCTTTGAAACATGTCTGTTTGTGTGTTTACTCATTTGTTTGTTCATTTATCGGTTTGTTGACTTATTTGTTTGTTTGTTGTGTAGACTCGTTTACTCTGCAGTACCACGGTGCTACAGGGCCCACCGACATCCCGCTGTTCAGGAAGGGCATCAGCTGGTACACAGACGAGAACGTTAAGTTCCGCAACCCCCCCACCAACGACACGTTCAGCCTAGCACAGGCATTTCAGGGTCAGTGGAGAAACATACACACACATATACACATGGTTATACTCCAATACACACACACACACACACACACAATCATACACACCCATACACAGGCACACAGTTCATTCAGACATGTTGCTCCATTATACGGCATGAAAACAAACAGACACACACACACACACACACACACACACGCACTACTGTAACTCACATTACTCTATTGGTTATTTACACCGTGTGTGTGTGTGGTGTGTGTGTGTGTGTGTGTCTCAGGCACTGCTCCACCTATCTACTGGCAGAAGCCTGTGTATGAGTTGGACCCAGTGGACCCCATCAATAATGGCTTCATCAATGAGGACCTGATAGTGTGGATGCGAGAGGCAGCTTTCCCCAACTTTAAGAAGCTCTACGGGATCCTCAGCCGCTCACGGGCCCCCTTCAGACAGGGCCTACCAGCAGGGAGATACACCTTAGACATCCAGTACAGTATCCTTCACCATGTTTACGACATTTATTGTGTGTGTGTGTGTGTTGTGTGTGTGTGTGTGTGTGTGTGTTCTGCAGTTGTTTGCATGCATCGACCATGAAATACGTGCAGCTGATAGAGGCCTCTTGCTGACATTTCATCTTAGATTTTGACAATATATTCTCATTATAACAGCTGAGGGGATTTGTGTAGTTTAAACATGTAGTTTGTTGGCCTCTTAATAATAATGGAGTTCACAGGCCTCTTAATAATAATAATAATAATAATAATAAATAATATAATAATAATAACATAGTTTAAAGGCCTCTGAATACTTGTGTAGTTTTTCAGTCTTCATCGAATAAGAGTTCACTGTTTTATTCTCAGTGTAAAGCCTATAGAAATCCACAGCCAGCTCAAAGTGCAATAAGTTAATTAAAGGCGGCCAATAAGGAAACAAAGTGCAATAAGTTCATTAAAGGCGGCCAATAAGATGACAGCTCTCCTTGGTTTTTTTGTTTTGTTTTGTTTTGTTTTTTTGCAAAGCCAATCAGATTTCACCATTCTACTGTTCCTGTCCAATGAGATTCCTTGCTGCTGTGACATATGTCCTTGACCCCTGACCCCCAGACTTCCCAGTGAAGTACTTCCAGGGCAGGAAGCAGGTGGTTCTGTCCACAGTCACCTGGTTCGGGGGGAAGAACCACTTCCTGCCCATTGCCTACCTGGTGACCGGAGGCCTGGTGCTCATTACTGCAGCTGCACTGACCGCTGTCTACTGGAGAGTGGGCAAGGATGGACAGAACATGAAGGATCTGTGAAAAGAGAGAGGGAGGGAGGAAGAGAGGGGAGAGAGAGAAAAGAGGAAGGGGAGAGAAGGTTAGAAAAGGAGAAACAAGAGAGAGGAAGGGGGATGGAAGAGGAGGGGAGGAGAGGAAGGGTGCATGTAGAACACAGACTGAATCCCTGAACCCTCAGAGATTGAACTGGCATGAATCCCTTTTCTGATTGGCTGATTCATTCTAGTTTAGTGTCTAAAGGTTCAGGGCTTCAGGGTTAGAGGGGACATTGGGTTTCAGCAAGAGAGAGAGAGAGAGGGAGAGAGAGATAAAGAAGGGGAGATGGAGGAAGAAAAAAGGAAGGAGGAGAAGGTGGTGGGGTGGTGGTAGCGTAGTGGTTAAGGAACCTGGCTAGCGTGTAAGTAGCCTGAAAAGTTGTGGGTTCGAATCCCGGCTGCCACCGTTGTGCCCTTGAGCAAGGCACTTAACCCTAAGTTGCTCTAGGGGAGACTGGCCCTCAACAATTGATAGTTGATGAGTTGTAAGTCGCTTTGGATAAAAGCGTCTGCTAAATGCATAAATGTAAATGTAGAAGAGAAACAGGAGGGGAGGAAAAGAGAGAAAGGAAGGAGAGAGTGGAAACAAAAGAAAAATGGAAGGAGGAATGGCAAAAACAGAGATAGAGCGATGGGAGAGGGAAAGGGGATGGGGGCATAGTGGTGTGGAGTAGAAGACGAGAGCAGGGAAGAGAAGGGGAGTGTGGGGGATGGAGGGAGATGGAGGCCTGGAGATGTGTGGAAGGAATGTTCTTAAGCGCTGTGGTGACAGACTCAACTGCCACAGAGATTAACATGGGAGAGATGCAGCAGGGCCATTAAACTGCATGTCATTGTGAACCTGATCAAGAGATGAAGATGCTGCAGGTTAATGTGTGTGATGTTTACATTCAAATTCCTGATTTTCTACTTTACATGAAGTCTGTGAATGAAGGACTATGAGATTCTGTAGGTTGAATAGGCATGCAGTGAATGTGGACTATTTGACATGACATGACTTGGACACTATATAACTCTTGTATTATATGCAGTAAATTATGGATGGGATTTGATATTTCAAACAGTGGAGACATTAAAAACACAAAGGCTGTCATGCTTGTGCTGAGTGATGAGAGGACTCCTATTGGACAATCCAGACTGCTTCATAGCTACTGTGCTGAACGTGCTGTGTGTGTTTATGAAGGTTGAACATCCATCATGTAGAAACAACAACACAATGTGAAGAAACAACTGCAATAGACGTAATGTCAGAAATGCTTGAACACTGTGATGTGTTGGTCTGATATCCCCTGAAGTTAGCATGCTAATCAACTAGTCCTGGGCCGACTCTCCTAGAATATTCTAGCATGTTCTACCATGTGTGGCTGTGCGTCTCCGATGGAGCTGCAATGATGGTGTCTCTGACACAGCAGAGAAATAATCTACCAGTGACACACAGGTGCTGCTGTGATTGGTTATGTTACGATTACTTTATTTCTCACAAACAGCATTGATGGCAGCAATCACTAGCCCCCAAATTTAAATCAACTTCATTTACATAATTTAATGTACATGTCAAAATTCATTAGGATAAGGATCCAGTTTGAATTAGAGTATACAGCTCTTAATGACTTCCAACAATGGCCACCAGGTGGCAGTATTTACATGTGAAAAGCTCCATGTGGAGATTTCATGTCTGATCCCAACCCCTGATCAGGGAGTCATACAGACAGACCACTACTACATTAAGAGAACTTCTTACTGTATTTCTCAAAGGACTGACAATGTCTTGTAAACTGCTCAATTGTAGCCTCATCAGCTCAAACTGAGCTGCTCAAATCTAATGAAAGTCTCTAGTGAGATTCTAAATGAATCTTTAGTTCAGTGTCACACATCTCTACCATGTGACAGAATCTTTGTCATCTCAGACTGTGCTGCTGTAATATAACAGAGGTCTTTATGGGTGAGATGCTCAGAGGAGAGAGATTACAGCCAGTATTTAGGCATGGAAACACTCTCTCAGTGAAAGTGTGTGTGAGAGTGTGTAGGTGTGTGTTATTATCAGGGTCAGAGAATGAGAGTTTTCCTCTGTCCCAGTCCAGCTGCACTCTGATCCTCTGGAGTTTCTGCTTCACTGTGAGGAGAGTGAGGGACTGTGGTGGAGCAAATTCTTTATATTTACCGTCTTTATAAGTCACTCTCCATTGTCCACTAGGAGGTCACAGTAGCAGTAGCAGTACTTACTCTTAATGATATCCAATAATGGCCACAAGGTGGCAGTATTTACATGTGAAAAGCTTCATGTGGAGAGTTTCATGTCTTGTCCCAAACTCTTGTTCAGGGACTCTTACAGACAGACGAAAGTGTGTGTGAGAGTGTGTAGGTGTGTGTTATTATCAGGGTCAGAGAATGAGAGCTTTCCTCTGTCCCAGTCCAGCTGCACTCTGATCCTCTGGAGTTTCTGCTTCACTGTGAGGAGAGTGGTGATGTGAGGTGGAGCACATGCTGCATATTTACCATCTTTATACCCCACAATGCACTCTCCACTCACATCATCATCATACTTTCCCTTCCTCTGGCCAGACTCTGTCTTCACTCCCACAAACCACCATGTGTTCTCCCCAACCTCCACATCCCAGCAGTGAGTCCCTGAGTTAAACCCTAGGGCCTAGTCTAACCCTAGGGCCTTATAAATGGTCTTAAGAATTTGGTCTTAAGCAGTGAGTCCCTGAGTTAAACCCTAGGGCCTAGTCTAACCCTAGGGCCTTATAAGGCAGTTGTACAATAGAAACAGTTATTCCCCATCAATAATATTCAGATATTATAATGTTCATCAGAACATTTTTTTTTTTTAAATGGGATTTTTTTCCCAAAATTGTGCAATCATGTCTGACCATATTGGAATAATTTACTAAGAAAGACTAATCAGTCTTTTCATCAAAGGACTGGCAAATACTGTTCATAATTATATTTTTTACACAATAATGACTTAAAACAGTTAAGTATTTGATAACAGCAGAACATTTATTCCCTGTGTGAATTATCTCATAGGCTTTATCTAATGTGTGATATTTCTTTACAAATACAATATCCTCTGTAGTAAAAATAAAATGCACAAATACAATTTTATGTGAAATTTGCCAATAAGCACATTCTAAACACCAAGAACTAAAGGCTTTAACTGAAAACTAATAGTAACTAACAAAGACATGGGCCCATTACACCAAGCACTGCTCTAAATCACACACACATGATGAATTCATCATAGGGTCCCTTTGGAAATCTATAACTCATAGTCTTCTGAGGACCCACACACATGGATCAGCTCTATCAGGGCTGCTGTTCTGTTACATGGGCTTCACTGGCAAGATCCTTAGAGGAGCCTCATCATAGACAGTGTTAAAGTATGAAAACACTCTCTCAGTGAAAGTGTGTGTGATTGTGTGTAGGTGTGTGTTATTATCAGGGTCAAAAAATGAGAGCTGTCCTCTGTCCCAGTCCAGCTGCACTCTGATCCTCTGGAGTTTCTGCTCCACTCTGAGGGGAGAGGGGCGCTGTGGTGGGGCATGTGCTTTATATTCACCATTATGATAAGCAACACACCTCAATCCACTCAGGAAGGGAAAGTGTCCCCTCCGCTGATGAGACTCTGCCAATACACCAACAGTCCACCGGGTGCTCTCCCCAACCTCCACATCCCAGCAGTGAGTCCCTGAGTTAAAGCCCTCAGAGCCCAGGACACAGGGATACTTATTAAACCTCATTGGGTTGCCTTTGCTGCATCTCACACTGGTCAGATCCTCAGACAGGACGAGGTCTGGGTGTGCCGTGTTGGGATCCAGAGTCACAGGAGCTGCAGAGAGAAAGAGCACATGGGCATGAACTCAGCAGAGCTCTTGAGAGACATTTCAGCCTGCAGACACATGTAGTGGAGATGAAAACTAAATAAAACCAGACACACATGAATGTGTTGATAACTGTGTTACATTTGGGAAGAGTGGGATGGCATATCCAGTGTTAGGGATGTGAGAATATTCATTTTAAAATCTACTTGATAAACCTGGGGTATATGTACAGCCGGGATATTGAAAAATATTCTGTAAAATCGTTCAAACTAAAAGGTATATTGGAAAAGCAAGTCCTGAGGCGATGGCATGTGCATATGTTTGGGGTCACTATACATTAAAGAGCGTAAAAATGTATATACTGCAATAATGTTCTTTAAAGAGGATGGAAAACTAACCCTGTGGTATATGTGGGAGATCAATATGAACGATGCTGAATAGGTTTGATGTTGTTAGTTCAAATGTCCACTGGGAATAGAGGCCTTGTAGCACGTATGAGGGAAATGCTAAGGGTTTGTTGTCACTGGGTCCATGGGCTAAGGAGCAGAACAGATTTAAAAATCCTGGGGAAAAAAGCCTTGTGGCATGTGTAGGGCATCAGTGTGTATATTTCTGAGTTGGTTTGATGCAATTAGGTCAATTTGAAGAATGAACATAAAAGATTTGCAGTCTGATGATTTGTGATAAAAAAATGGAAAAATGCAGTTGGTACATGTGAAAACAAAAAAAAATGTTGCCCAGAAGTTTTAGTTGTCAATGTAAAAAAGAGACATCATATTAACTTTACTGCAGTCTCTTGAGCTACTCTTCTTATTAAGAAAACTTACAAAGTACTCTTGTGTTTGTTCAGTTGACGTGGAGAGGTGTTCCTTCCACATTAGACATTATTGGCCCCAATGGACCAATTAAACATGTCTGTAAACAGTTCAATGCGGCAATGCAACTACACATAACTTTATTTATATGTATTTATTATTTCTTTAGTTGTGTTTCTTCAGTTAATACCAATATGTGTGTGTGTGTGTGTGTGTGTGAGAGAGAGAGAGAGAGAGAGAGAGAGAGTGTGTGTGTGTGTGTGTGTGTGTGTGAGAGAGAGAGAGTGTGTGTGTGTGTGTGTGTGAGAGAGAGAGAGAGAGACAGTGTGTGTGTGTGTGTGTGTGTGAGAGAGAGAGAGAGAGAGTGTGTGTGTGTGTGTGTGTGTGTGTGTGTGTGTGAGAGAGAAAGAGAGTGTGTGTATGCGTGAGTGTTTATTAAACTGACAAATCAGTTTCTTCCACACTTTGACCTTCAGGTTTTCCAGGTGTTTTGTCACATTGATGAGGGCTTCTGAATGGATCTCTGGATCCTGCAGTGTGAACTGGGCTCTGGAATAACATTCAGGAGTCAGTGCTGCTGTGGGTTTGGGTTCAGAACCACAGAGAAGAGAGAGACAAGTGGAAGATCCAGTTCTAGCACAATTTCAATGACAAAATTTCAAAATGTTTTAAGGATATTTCTATTATATATAATAGACAGATACAATAGGAATTTGCTAATTACAGACTGAAAATTAATTAATTTTTCCATGTCTACATCAGCCATTCCATGCTGATTAAAGATGTACACTAAACATCAGACTTGAAAGAGAGCAATGCTGTGATTATGATAAATTAAAGTAAAATAATTTGGCAAGTAAAATTTCTTTCTGAATGACAGTACATGACTTGGGAATGGGACTTTAACATGTCATGACCTTTGGAGCAGATCACTGACCTGTTTACTGTGCTCTTGTAGTTCTGTGGAATAAAGGATTAGATTGTAATTACTCTGTCTATGCCACATACTGTACATGCCATTATGAAGTCAAAAGGTTTTTTTTTTTTTTCTCTGTGATCAACATTCATATCTGAATAGGAAAGAATATTAATTGTGTTAATTAACTGGGTAAATGCTCTTACCTGCAGGAATGTGACATCATCCACTTTCATGTTCTCTTCTATGGCTCTGATTGTCTCGGACAGAGATAAGATCTCTCTGTTCATCTTCTCAATCTTCTCCTTCATCATCTGACTCTTCTGCTCCTCTTCCTCCCTCAGTGCAGCTATCCTGGCTGCCTCTTCATCTTGTAGAAACTGGTGAAGCTTCTCAAACTCCTCTTTTATGAGGGTCTCTGCTCCTTGGGCCTGAGTCTGGAATATGATAGTTTCAGTCTGTCAGATATTAGTCTGTTAAACATGTTGATGTTCTTGAGTTTCACACCCAATCAAGAAGCCCACTACCTTCAGTGCTCCTTCAGTAACGTGAGGGGGCCCAGTGAATAATGTGAGGAACATGAGTAGGCCCAGTGTATTGTTTACTCTTAGCCATTTTGTCTGTTTCCCATTTATAGTTGGGCCTGTCTGTGGACACTGAGTGTTTGTGTTCACACAAAGAACAAAGTGGAGGACCATGGACCAAGCAGCTAGTTAGTAGCCAGTTAGACAAAAGATTGGGTCAGATTTATAGTCTGAGAGATGTTTCAATGAAGATCTACGTTTCTCTGCGCTTGATCTTGAATATGCTATGAAAAATTGATGATCATGTACTAATAGCATAATTTAATCCCTGGAAACATACTCATATGGTTTAGTTATGGGACAATGTCTATTGTTTTAGAAATGAACGACTTGGCATGACCCTCTTTGAGCAGCTACTGAGGGCAGTTTCTGTGTGTGAGTGTTCAGGATCTTTGATGAGGCCAAACAAGGTAGTTACATAATCACATGAAAGACTTCTAACAGCCTTCTTTGAGAAGAGCTTTTGCTGAAATGGGTTGTGAGTTATGGAACAGAGGGTGTCTCGTGTAAACAGACCGTTACTCAGTTTACATCCTTGTTGTACCGTTTCCCATCCCATTAACCAATCAGACATGGTAAAAGTATTCAGTCTCTTGTAGCTGTTAAACACCTTTAGTTTAAATGTCACCTTGATGTTTGTTGCTGTTTCTTCACAGGTGACTTTTACTTCTTCAAACTTCTCCAGTTTCTTCAGTAAACACTCCAGTGTCATCTTCAGTTCCTCCTAAGATAAACAAAAACAAGTTGTTCTGTGTGTGTGTGTGTGTGTGTGTGTGTGTGTGTGTGTGTGTGTGTGTGTGTGTGTGTTTACACCAGGACAGCAACAATTTTATATACATTTGCTGCAACTTCAGAGCTGAAGGCAGAGTGATTTGAGCTCCACACAACACAGTACAGAGGAAACAGTGTCACCTATTGGTGAAAGATAAATATTACAGTCACTTGGGTCTCTTGAATGTTTCGTAAGCCAAAATGGTTCATAAAGTTCCTCTTATGACCATGTGATGTTCACAAACCTTTTCCAGAAACCATTGTTGTTTCAGAATATTGTGTAAAATTTCTTGAAAATTTACTTAGAACCATAGAATGAAATTATAGCATGGGTGAAACACACACTTTTAAGATCAGTTATGGAAAACATGTGTAAGAGTATGATCAATCGTTTTGGAGAAAAGCGACGTTGGACGGTTTCTTCAAAAGTATAAAATAATCACAAAATATTGTGAATTGTCCATGACTCACCTTAAAGCCAGCCACTGCCTCATCTACAGGTTGGAACTTGTGGTTGTTGTGTTTGTTAGAAACTAGGCACTCCACACACATGGGTTGTTTGTCCTCCAGACAGAAGAGCTTGAGTTTCTCACTGTGGAGACCGCAGAGCACCTCAGACCCTGCTGAAGCTCTCTGACTTCTCCCCTGTAAGGACTCACACAGGTTCCTTAATGCCATGTTAAAAGGATAGTATTCTTTGAGCACTTTCTCTTGCAGACTGGACATCCTCTGAATCCTTTACTCTTCCAGAACTGCTCCAGACAGACTTTACACACACTGTGAGCGCAGGTCAAAATGACAGGATTCTTGAAAATGGCAGAGCACACAGGACAGCAGGAATTCCCCTCCAATTTTGAAGCCATTTTCTCCAGAGAAAATCTGAACTCATCTGGTCAGTGTTCACTTTTACTTTCAGCAGGTGGAAAAAGAAATGGTTCACATGACCCCACTGTGTAGCAATGACCATCAGGAAATGATCCACCTCCAATACTTTGGTTAACATACCAGTTGACAACTAACCTGACTGAGCACTGTCATCTAACATAAATCTGGATTGTCCTCATCACAGCTTATCAGCTGGGGTATCATAGAAAAATGTCACTTCTCCACTGGTGATCACAAGCTTGTCACAGGACTCATGCTGTTTATGACATTTCCATGAAGGTCAGATAATAGATGACTGAAGTTGATCAGTTGTGGAATGATAAGGCTGTTGGCACCACCATACGGTACAGGGCAAGAAGTGAAACTAGCACTAGTGTTTTCTGTAATACAAGAATGGTTTCTTATTGGTAAAGCAATCCAGATAGAGAACAGCAATATTCGATCCTCACAATATTCAATCCTCACAATATTCAATCCTCACTTCAACTTTAATCTGCATGACAAACACTTTCACCTGCCTCAGAATGAGTGTTGTGTTAATCAGTGACACGCAGTAAATGCTTGTGCACATGAGGTTTATATCTTGTTGTGTGTGTTTCTGTACATATGAGGTCTATCTGATTGTTGTGTGTGTTTTTGTACATATGAGGTCTATCTGATTGTTGTGTATATTTTTGTACATATGAGGTCTATCTGATTGTTGTCTGATGTCTGATATGCTCATGCTTTCACCTTCATGTGTTCAGTTGTGTTGAAACAGTCATGTGTTGCTTTCACCTTCATGTGTTCAGCTGTGTTGGAACAGTCATGTGTTGCTTCTTGAAAGGCCTTCAGCTTCTACTGTAAGAGCTGTAGCCCAGTTCTAATTTCTCTAAAACTATCTGTAATGTTGTATGGACCTCATGTGGTCTTGGAGGAAAAATTACACTGCACAATGTTGCCACACCTACAACTTCCTGACTTCTCTCCTGTAAGGTCTCACACTGGTTCTTTAGAGCCAGATTTGGCAGAGGATGTCCCCTTGATGATCTCCTGCAGACTGGACTTTCTCTGGCAGGTCAATCAGTGTCAAATGGACCAATTTTGAAGGATTCCCCCTTCAGAACTGGCTGATGCTCAAAGATGCATCTTGTGACCTTTTTTCTAACTCTAAGGTCCACATATACAGCCAGAAAAAAATCAAATATTTTCCATTATTTCTTAGTGTCATGGAGCTGGTGGTTTAATTTGATAAAGAAAGAAATGTGACAACCCCATCAAATACAGCAGTGCACCAGCATGTCTGCCTCATAAAATATCCTACGTTTAGGTACCCATGCATTTTGAGTCATGGATACCTGAGGATGCAGCCACTGGATCACCCTTAGACTGTCATTTCATTTTGTGTGCCATTTGTCCTTTATTCTTTTGTTTTTGATCAGGAAATGCATCCATATGTAAATTCATACAGTAAATCTGATACAGGATAACACAAACCACAGCAAACAGCATCTAATCAATACAATTCTCATGTGGATTGCTGTTATTTAAACTCTACACAGTGATTAAAAATAGGTGTGACAGATGGCAAGCTCCTGATAGATTACAGACACAGTTTAATACCTGGACTGTATTAAAGAACCTGTGATTGAATCTCCAATAGTTTTGGTGATATAGTCTGAAGTTGCCAAAAATGCTCACGGACACCTTTTTGGAAGAGGGAGTGAGTGCATTCTAAGGCATATCTTTCATAGAAATTCTTGAGATACAGAGGTATAATTTTGCACACTTGAATCAGCCAAGTCTGAGGGGGCCGAGTGGGAGGCATTGGTCCATTTGACACAGAATGACCCTTGTGCATTCTGTGAGGATGTCAATATAATTCACTCACTCTAGAAAAGACTAGTTGTAATGGTTTTGGTCCAGAGTCTCACTGACAGAATTTTGTTGAGACATCAATTTAAATATTTTTGTAACTGACTAGCACTCAAATCTAACAATCATTAGAAAAGATTTATTGAGTATGAAGTACTTAACATTCTCAAAAAATGAAGTTTCAAAAAATGTAAAACTTCAGAAAAAAATGAAATATTAGTGGTAATCAGTTTCCACAAATATTTTGAGTTCACTGAGCAGCTGGTGTTTACAGTTTATAAAAATGAAAAACATGCTTTTTCTATAACTGAGAGACAGTGCATTCAGAAATCATCTCTCTGATCCAGACAAACACGGAATAAAGATTTCCATGAATCAGGCTATAAAGTGGACATTTGTGTACTTGGGGTAAACACATTAAGCAGGCCAGAATTTTAAGGTCTTTAACTTTAAGCTTGGAAACTTCATTTCAAATATGTCGAATAACCCTTCGCACACAACGTTTTGCAATTTCAGTCAAACCCATTGATCTGACTGGCCATGAATAGGCTAGTCTTGCTCTTCTCACTGCTCCTGATACACATCAATGTGCCAAAGGAGAGCAATGCACTTCTCAGCGAACTTTAAACAGCACAGACGTAATCTAAGGTAGGCTCTCTTCAGAACACACACTGCACAGTGAATATCTTTGGATGACACGATGGCTCACAGTTTAATGGCACTTCAGAACCAGTTTCCAACAACAGAATCCCAGCGCCCCATCCCCCCGGTCTGCTGTTACCGAGGACTCACTGGTAGGATCCTTAGAGAGGACATGCCAGGGAAAAAGAATGGAAACACTTTCTCTCTGAATGGGTGTGTGAGAGTGTGTAGGTGTGTGTTAGTATCAGGGTCAGAGAATGAGAGCTCTCCTCTGTCCCAGTCCAGCTGCACTCTGATCCTCTGGGGTTTCTGCTCCACTGGGAGGAGAGTGGGTGCATGTGGGATGGTATGTGTTTTATATTCACCATTTTTATAATACACATACCACTGTCCACTCAAGGAGCTCAGTTTTTCTGCAAAATCTCCTCTCTTCTGGAGAGACTCTGTCATCACTCCCAAAGCCCACCATGAATTCTCTCCAACCTCCACATCCCAGCAGTGAGTCCCTGAGTCAAAGCCCTCGGAGGCCAGGACACAGGCATACTTATCAAACCTATTGGGATTATATTTAACGTACGTCACGCTAATCAGATCCTCTGATATCTGGAGATCAGGGTGTGCAGTGTTGGGATCCATAGTCACAGAAGCTGCAAAGAGAACGACCACACACACAAAATGACCATCATGATCCCTTACATCATGAGCTGCAGACTAGAAAAACAATACATTTAAAAGATAAGTAACCACACACACAGTCACGTCCAAGCATGTAATGGACTGTTCATATTTCCATACCTTTCCATACCATGGACACTGGTTCATAGCGGTGGTAGAGAAACAATTAAGGAACCTGGCTAACATGCTAGTAGCCTGGAAATTGTGGGTTTGAATCCCAGGTGCACCTAACCCTTGTTAAGTTGCTCTATGGGAGACTGACACTGAACTAATTGATGGTTGACAAACGTAATTGTGAATGTATGCGTGAATGTGAATTGTTCAAAGGCACCATAAGTTTGTGTGTGTGTGCAGATTCAAAGTTGGCCCAGCTATACAATTGACCAATTGTTGGTAAAGCCTATCGTATTGTCTGTCTCTGTCAATTACAAACCAGATTTCAATATTTTGTTCTTATTAAGCTAAGATGTATGCTTACTAGACAAGACAGTCCTCTTCATTTTATCCCAGACTCTAAAGTTTAAGTTGTCCAGGTGTTTCTCCACATCAATCAGAGCTCCTGAAACCCTCTCTGGATCCTGCAGTGTGCACTGGGCTCTGGAATAGCATTCAGGAGTCAGTGCTGCTGTGGGTTTGGGTTCAGAACCACAGAGAAGAGAGACAGGAGGCAGATCACTCACCTTTCCATTGTGCTCTTGTAGTTCTGGAAAAGAATAAGTAGAATAATGTGAATATACTATGATTATATTACACATAACATTATAACTACTCCCCTGATCCTGTTCACACAACTGTCTCAGCAACAGTACAGTCTCCCAAATTACAATTTTGTCCCATCTGTCTCTCCATACCTTTCTGTATATTTTATATGAAAACACTCCTACTGTTGGCAATTTCAAATCCAAATTTAAGATTAAACTATTCTTAGATGTTTTCTGCTAATGATTCACTTTTATAATGTTCTACTTATTTTATCTGTCTTAGTTTTATTATTTTACTTTCTATCATTTTCTGTGTATTGCATTTGTATTTGTAAAGCTCATGTGACTTCTGGAAATAAAATAAGGTACTGTACACTGTAAACCTCAGCTGTTCAGTGAACTCAAAATATTTGTGGAAACTGATTACCACAAACATTTTTCTGAAGTTTTAAACTTTTTAACCTTTTAAGCTTAAAGTATAGACCTTAAAATTTTTGCCTGCTTACTGTGTTTGTCCCAAGTACACAAATGTCCACTTCATAACCTAATTCATGAAAATCTTTATTCTGTCTTTGTCTGGATCAGAGAGATGTCATTCTGTGTAAAATGGAACAATATAAAAGGATTTTCCTGCTCGACCGCATCAGGATTGCCTGATTCTTGGATATTATGTGCCCACACATCTCAAAGGAAGATGTGAAAAATTATACCTCAGTATTTCTATGAAAAATATGTCTTAGAAAGCACCCAGACCCTCTTCCAAAAAAGTTCCTGAGAGCATTCTTGGCAATTTCAGACTATAATATCATCAAAACCATTTGATTATTCAAGCACAGGCTTTTGTATGTAAATTGTCCAACTATGTCTGTAATCTATCAGAAGCTTGTCATCTGACACATCTCGACACCTTTCACAATATGAAATCCTGATGAAACAAACATGGGTTTGTTTAGTAAAGGTTTCAATATTCATGAGCCCCCTGGGAAAAGAGTGTTAGCCGTAAATAAATTTTTTTCAATTTTCTTCAATAGTCCACTAGTCTGTAGACAGCTTAGAACTGGTAAAGCTAACTTAACTCTTTTATGGGGTCATGTCCAAAGTTGAAACTAACTTGGGCCCTGAAATGGTCATGTGGGGTAGGTGGATCATGAGAGAGCAGGAAAACTCAAAATTTTTGAGGTAACACAGCTTTAAGTTGGTGTGAAAGCTATTTATTTTTGGAAAAAATTACTTAAGTTTTTAAACTGAAAAATGTAAATGTTAGTGGTCATAAGTTTCCACGAAAATATTCATCAATTGTGTCAGGGTTTATGCTGTACATATCAACTTGTCTTGCCTACAACCATGAGAAACTCAATAAAAAGTGATCCTTACCTGCAGGAATGTGACATCATCAGCTCCCATCTGCTCTTCTATGACTCTGATTGTGTCTGAAAGAGATGAGATCTCTCTGCTCATCTTCTCAATCTTCTCCTTCATCATCTGACTCTTTTGCTCCTCTTCCTCCCTCAGTGCAGCTATCCTAGCTGCCTCTTCATCTCGTAAAAACTGATGAAGCTTCTGAAACCCCTCCTTGATCTGCCTCTCTGTGTTTTGGGCCTGAGTCTGGAATAACACATATAACATCACAAAGCCAATTGCCAAAGTGTTCTCATGTAGTCCACCATATACCACTCCACTATCTCTCTGTTGTTGGTCCAGGACTGTGTATGGATATATTGCATAAAAGAGGTAAATCCACACACCAAGATCTGTGCACTGTGCCTGATCTTGGTCCAAAACAAAACACATCCAGCACATCAGCTAAACACAGACAAGCTGTCTTACTACTTTCTTTCTGCTTATAATCAAGATACTCCTACAAATTCCTACAAATACCTGTGTGTACGTAGCCTTGTTCTTGTCCTAGTGGACGGTAACAAACAATAGTATTATACACATTCTGTTGAAATGTCACCTTCATGAATGTTGCTGTGCCATTACAGGTGAGCTTTGACTCTTCAAAAACCTTCAGCCTCCTCTGTAAGGGTTGTAGCTTAATCCTCAGCTCCTCCTGAGGTCAACAAAAAGATTATTCTTGCTGCGTGTTGTTATTTTTTAAAAATATATTTGCAAAGTGCGTATTTGACTTACCCTAAGGTCAGATGCTGTTTCATCAAGAGTTTGGAACTTGTGATTGGTGTGTTTTCTTGAGTCTCGACACAACAAACACACAGGCTGTTGATCGTCCAGACAGAAGAGCTGGAGTTTTTCACTGTGCAGACTGCAGAGTAACGTTACCTCAGGCCCTGCTGAAGCCCTCGGACTTGTCTCCTGTACAAACGTTTCACACAAGTTTCTTAATGCCATATTAGGAGGATAGGATTCTTTTGAGCACTTTCTCCTGCAGTAGGGACATTCTCTAGATGCCTTTGTCTCCCAGAACTGCTGCAGACAGGCTTTAACACACACTGTGAGAGCAGGTCAAAATGACAGGATCCTTGTAGATTTCACAGCACACAGGACAGGAGAGATCCTCTTCCATTTTAGAAGCCATTTTCTTCTGTGGAAATCTTAAATGCTATTTTCCCCTTTCTCTAACAAGGTGGGAAATGTGGCTTAGTCCTCCTTATGTCTTTAAATATAAGAGTTTACAGACTCTGTCTGTCTCTCTAGGTAACTTCCTCATCTGGCAGAGGGGGAAATCTGATACCCAACACCTCCGCATCTTCTTCTCCTGCTAACTTGAGTCTGATAGGAGGGACTACCAGGCATTCCAATTCTGGGGAGTGTGTGAATAGGGCGGGGCTAGAGTGTGTGCAAGTTTTTACTGGACTGTCCTCTTTTTTCCCCACAACTTAGATCTGTTTAACTCCCAGAGCAGCTGCAGTAATATTTTACACACAATGTGAGTGCAGGTCAAAGACACAGGATGACAAATATCACAGCACACAATAGAGAATAGACTCTCTTCTCATTTTGAGGCCATTTCCCCGAATGAAAATCTAACTGGTTCAGTATAAATGACCCCTGTGTGTGTGTGTGTGTGTGTACCATTTCTTTTGTTTTGGGTTTATAACTTCAGTATGTCTGTTAAAAATAAGAGTTTAGCTGAAACTCTTAAGTAGCCTCTGATGAAACTAAGGCTTTGGTGCACGAGAGAGTGAAAATAACCTGAGGGCACACACACTGGTTCCACTTGGCTGGCTGGCTAATAAGGTCCACTTTTCCACTGGCCAAAGCCTGCAATAGGCAACATCACAGACATTTGCCCAATGAAAAACACACACACACACACACACACACACACACACACACGCACACACACACACAGTTACCTCAATTGGTATTAGCCATTCAAGTTGAGACAGGTTTGTGGGTGTAACTGACTGACTGAATGATGTACTCACTCTGGTTCCATGTATCATCATGTTATTAAGTTTACATCAAGAGCCTCTCACACAGAACAGACTTCTGCCTCCACACACTGATTTACATCAACAGTTTCTTTCCATGTGCACTACTCAGTGTACACATGTAGTGACTACATAGAAATTTGATTTGAAAATCAAGAGAGTGTGAATTAAGTGCTTTTCAGCTAGCAGAGAGTCTCTGGTTTCACTGATGAGAGCAACACAGGACAAAGAGATAGATAGATAGATAGATAGATAGATAGATAGATAGATAGATAGATAGATAGATAGATAGATAGATAGATAGATAGATAGAAAGGGAGAGAGAGAGGGAGAGAGAGAGAGTGCAAGTTAACTGTTAACTAGATGTACTGCCTGGTGGTACATAATATGACCACCACACATTGCTGCATGTGGTATCCAGAGAAAATGAGTGTCCATTCATACTTTGACACATCTTTGGAACCTTAAGTCTTACAGATTTGCCCCTATGAGTTATTTGCATGTCAACACACATAGATACTGTTCACACATGTTCACTGTCTGAATTCCTTCCCTAACATAATGGTTTGTGTAATCAAGCACAAGGTGGTGAAGACATCCCAGCAGACCAAAATAGCCAACATGCTATGAGTCTAGTAGGGCTACATGCCCACCAAGTTTCATTAGCATCATGTGTCGATGTCCCTGTAACAGAATAAATAAATAAACAAATAAATAACATAAAAACAGGCAATTTCACAACTTTTTGTTTTTCAATAGGTGGCACTACACTACACACTACACTGGCTGAGGGCTCAGTACAATTTTGTTGGCCAAAGCATTGCAGGGGATGAAAGTAGCTTAGGATGTAAGAGCCCAGAGTTTTATGCCCCAAATATTCAAATTTCAGAAAAAATGAATAAGCAGTAAGCATATACAATGAATAAGCAGTTATTAGGAGTTTATATTGGGAAAAAATCTAGTCAATGGTCTACTATGGGTAGAATGTCATGTAGTATAAGGTATTAATAAGTGACTTGTAATGACTAACAAATGGCTGTATGTTATTTATATGCATGATAATAAGCTGCTTATTAATAGTGAATATGTGCACTGTAATCTAAAGCCTTACCATAAAAACAATAATTTACTACCACATGCAGGTGAACAGAAATAAAAAAGCTGAATTTTTCAAATAGAGTTTGTCTCTGTGTGTGTGTGTGTGAGTGTGTGTGTGTGTGTGGTGGTGTGTGTGTGCTTGTGTGTGTGTGCTCAATATTTTCATGATACTGTCACTGATAAAACTTGATCATAATTTCACCTTGGCCAGTGAATAGGCCTAGACTATGGCAAACAGACAGCAGAGCTGCCGTCATATCATTGATTAGCCTAAGAAAACGCATCAGCAGGTAACCAATAACACAGAATGGATGTCATGAGTTTGAGAATACTGATGGTTCAAATACCAGCTCCTCCCCCTAAGTCTCTGTCCTTGTTTGGAGACTCAAGTCTAGCTGGGCTGATGTCATATTGAAGGGAGTGTATCATTCTGAATGTGGTGTTTCATTCACTGCAGAGCAATGCTGCTCTTCAGTGCTGACACTCATGTTCTCAGATAAACACACTCATCCCACACACCACACACATGTATTTGGATAACATATATGAACACACATTCTTATCCTCACATCTGGAAATATACTATTTATGAACACAACCACTTCTAACTGAATACATGATGAAAGACATTTCCAATGCATTTGTTCTTTCTTTTCAAATCTCTTTTCACAACCATAAAACCCACACAACATATTAGACAAACACAGCATCAGAGCCAGATCCCAATCAGAACATCATTAACTCAGAAGTAAAGCCCATGTGCTACAGATTCATCTGCTCATGCTGACCGGTCCTGATACATGGATCAGCGCCAATAGAGGACACACATATCAGGGTCAATATCTGATATTCACCAGGGTGGGTATATGACACATAACACACACGGATCAGTGTGGAGATGGATTCATGACTGACCCCAACTGGGCTCCATTCCTCTGTGTGGTGCTGTCCTGGTCCAGACAGAGACACTATCAGCTGGGCTGCTCTCGTGTTACTGAGACCTTCACTGGTAAGATCCTCATAGAACACCCCTTATCAACACTAAAGTATGGAAACACTCTCTCAGTGAAAGTGTGTGTGAGAGTGTGTAGGTGTGTGTTATTATCAGGGTCAGAGAATGAGAGTTTTCCTCTGTCCCAGTCCAGCTGCACTCTGATCCTCTGGAGTTTCTGCTTCACTGGGAGGAGAGTGGAGGGATGAGCTGGAGCACGTGCTCCATATTTACCATCTTTATACCACACATACCACTGTCCACTCACAGCATAATTATACTGTCCCTTCCTCTGGCCAGACTCTGTCTTCACTCCCACATGCCACCATGTGTTCTCCCCAACCTCCACATCCCAGCAGTGAGTCCCTGAGTTAAAGCCCTCAGAGCCCAGGACACTGTAATAATCATCAAATCTCTCTGGGTTATCAGGAAGCTGCTGTCTCTCATCACCAAGTCTCACACTGGTCAGATCCTCAGACAGGATGAGACGTGGGTGTGCAGTGTTGGGATCCAGAGTGACAGGAGCTGCAGAGAGAAAGAACACACACATGAGCTGAACACTGAGTGATGTGTGATGAGGATGTGAATGATGGTCATTATTAATAGTGGTGTTACCAAGTGGAATGGCAGGAGAAGTAGGAACAGTGAAATGCTCTTTAGTCATCAGTATGAAGGGATCCCAGCTGTGCAGGAGTTTACTCACAGGAGAGGGGGTGT
>PYXC01001449.1:60000-75000 GCA_015244755.2 Tenualosa ilisha | reverse complement strand
ATCTCGTAGAAACTGGTGAAGCTTCTCAAACTCCTCCTTGATCTGCCTCTCTGTGTGCTGGGCCTGAGTCTGGAACAAGGTCAACAGTCACTTTAGAATGATTCTACCTGTACCTGTATCTTCTGGATTTAGCTTGTGATTGACATGAGTCAATATTCCTACCTTGATGTATGTGGCTGATTCATCACAGGTGAGTTTTGCTTTTTCAAAAGCCTTCAGCTTCTCCTTTAAGGGATCCAGTTTGATTTGGAGCTCCTCCTGAATCCCAGGAGTGAATGACAAACACACAAACACACACACAAAAAGAGAGAGAGGGAGAGAGAGAGAGAGAATTACTGACACCCAAAGAGCATACGTCCCAGGAAATGGTTGTTATTCCATCTCTGTAAATCTCCCAACTTTGACTATTTCTGAAAACTGGTAAATGATAAGGGATTGTATTCATATTCATAAAGCGCTTTCAACTTCTCACACTCTCAATTTCACACACACACACACACTGATGGCAGAGACCACCATTCCAACCTGCACATCTGGAGCATTTGGGGGGAAGAATCTTGAAGAATCATTTATCTGCATGAAATGTGTGTGTGCGTGTGTGTGTGTGTGTGTGTGAGTGAGTGTGTGTGTGTGTGTGTGTGTGGGGGGGGGGGGGCATCTAAATATGATTTTCTACCAAGAAAACAATTACAGAATGTTCCTCAAAGTCACTAAAGGGTTGCTGCCACCCAGTGTTGAGTTACAGTAATAACAGCAGCCACAGTGGCCATGTAGAATATTGTGATTGTACTGCATATCACAATTAGATTAAATGCAAATATGTTTCTTCACTGATAATCAGACTTACCTTTCTATCAGCTGCTGCTTCATCAACAGGACTGAACTGGTGATTCCTGTGGAGTTTGGAGTCTCGACACACCATACACACAAGCTGCTGATCATCATGACAAAACAGTCTGAGTGGGTCTTTGTGAAGACTGCACTGTGCTCCTCTCTGACTTCTCTCCTGTAAGTACACCTCACACAGGTTTCTCAATGCCAGGTTGGTTGGTGGTTCCTCCTTTGATGATCTCCTCCTGCAGACTGGACATTCTCTGGATGGTTTAGTTTCCCAGAACTTCTTCAGACAGGCTTTACAGATGCTGTGACTACAGGACAGAACTACAGGATCCTTGTAGATGTCAGTGCACACAGGACAAGTGATCTCCTCCTCTAGCTTTGAAGCCATAGTCCAAGAATACACAGTGTTCCTAGTGCAAGTGTCCCTCGCCTCACACACACTTTCACTTTCAGTTTAATGAAAATCACATGACTTTCAAAATCCTCTTGGCTTCTCTTAACTTAAACCTAATCTAATCTCTCAATTCTTTTTGAAAATCCTTTAGTCCTCTTTGATATAGTTTCTATTTTATCTCCACCTGCTGTTGTAGTTTCTGTAGAGGAGTAGCAGAGACCAGAGCAGCCGTCTGTCACTTAGCTTCACTTCCTCCTTCAGGACAGGGAAGGAGGGATTTAGTTAAACAGGAAGCTGATTTGTCAGTGTCATATTTCATCTGAGAACCGTTATTCATTTCTTTCTTTCAAGTTCAATGTGGCCTCTAACTGACTGCATAAACATGTAATGTTAATGTTGATTTAAAATGTTCCAGGTGTCTATTTTATTTGATTTTGACAGAATCTTTTTTCTTCTGAACACGTTTATTGCCAGAGAGCTGAATGTGCTGAGTGACGCCTACAGTATCTGCACACACTCACATCAGCTGTGGACTTGTGGAGCTGTGGAGCCACACTGCCTCTGATCAGTCCATGCAACGTCCATCACACTTATTCAGTTCCTTCTGTCAAGTTCAGTGTGGCCTCTAACTGACTGCATAAACATATAATGTCAGTGTTGATTTTTTCTCTGCTGTCCACACAAATGATCCCATTTGAACTCATTTTCATTCTCAGAAGCCTGAATGAACTTTAACCAACATAAATGTTCTTAGATTTTTTAGTTTTTTCACAGAATCTTGTTTCTTCTGAACACATTTATTCCCAGAGAGCTGAATGTGCTGAGTGACACCTACAGTATCTGCACACACTCACATCAGCTGCAGACTTTAGTCATTTAGCAGTCTGTATGTAGAGCAGCACTAAAGCATACAGACTCACCCAGCCTTTACTCTGGACACTCTAAATAACACACTCACCATAAGATAAGACATACACTCAACATCTGGACTGATTGGACACTCTAGATAACACACTCACCATAAGATAAGACATCCACTCAACATCTGGACTGATTGAACACTCTAGATAACACACTCACCATAAGATAAGACATCCACTCAACATCTGGACTGATTGGACACTCTAGATAACACACTCACCATAAGATAAGACATCCACTCATCATCTGGGCTGATTGGACACTCTAGATACCACACTCACCATAAGATAAGACATCCACTCAACATCTGGACTGATTGGACACTCTAGATAACACACTCACCATAAGATAAGACATCCACTCATCATCTGGACTGATTGGACACTCTAGATACACACTCACCATAAGATAAGACATCCACTCAACATCTGGACTGATTGGACACTCTAGATAACACACTCACCATAAGATAAGACATCCACTCAACATCTGGACTGATTGGACACTCTAGATAACACACTCACCATAAGATAAGACATCCACTCAACATCTGGACTGATTGGACACTCTAGATAACACACTCACCATAAGTGTGTGTCTGCGTGCGTACGTACGTGCGTGTGTCTGTGTCTGTGTGTGTGTGTGTGTGTGTGTGTGTGTGTGTGTCAGAGATCAGATCAGATCACCATAAGACATTCAGTCAGAATCTGGACTGATATCATCTCCATTGTCTGAGGAGAAGAGATGCAGATGTTGTGTGTGTGTGTGTGTGTGTGTGTGTGTGTGTTCTTTTCCTATTTATTATTTTTTTTTTGGCAAACCACAGCACTGATCCCTATATTCACTGAAACGTGGCTACACAACGGAATACCGGACAACGCTATCGAGTTAGCCGGACGCCGTACACTTCGACGGATAGAACAGCAGATGATACCGGTAAAACAAGAGGCGGAGGACTGTGCATTTATGTAAACAAAGCTTGGTGTACGAACTCTGCCATTGTTGGGAAACACTGCTCAGCTGACCTGGAGTATCTCATGATCAAGTGTAGACCGTTCTATCTTCTGAGGGAGTTCACCTCCACCATAATAACAGCTGCATACATCCCTCCGGATGCAAATGCCAAACTTGCTATGGACACACTCCAGGCAGCCATTGGCAAACAACAATCCGCACACCCGGAGGCAGCATTTATTGTGGCGGGAGACTTTAACCACTCCAACCTGAAGACAGTGCTACCTAAATTTCACCAGCATGTCTCCTGCAGCACCAGAGGAGACAAAACACTGGATCATGTCTACACCAACATTGCTGGTGCCTACACAGCAACTCCCCTCCCCCACCTGGGACAGTCTGATCACCTCTCTTTGTTTCTCACCGCGAGGTATTCACTGCTCATCAACCGTGTGAAACCAACAAAGAAGACCATCAAGGTGTGGCCAGCGGGGGTAGACTCTGTACTCCAGGACAGGTTCAAAGACACGGACTGGAGCAGATTTACCTCAGTGGCCACCGAAGGCTCCCATGTGATCTTTGACTCTTACACCTACTTAGTATTGGATTACATCAACACCACAATCGACAGTGTTACTACTGAAAAGCAGATCACCACGTACCCAAATCAGAAACCATGGATGAACAAGGAAGTGCGGCTTCTACTGAAGGCACGTGACAGTGCCTTCAGATCAGGGGACAAACAGGCCTACAGTACATCCAGGGCTGACCTGAAGAGGGGCATCAAGAAGGCCAAGCACAGCTACAAGCTGAAGGTGGAGGAACACTTCACAACATCTGACCCCCGATGCGTGTGGCAGGGCATTCAGGCCATATCTGACTACAAGCCCAGCAACTCCACACAGACATCCATGGATCTGTCCTTCCTCAACGAGCTAAATGACTTCTATGCTCGCTTTGACAAGGACAACAAGGATAAGACTGCCATCACCCTCCCCTCCCCACCCCTGACCACACTCACTGTCACAGATGTCCACAACGCACTGAGCCACATGATGGCATTCCTGGACACGTGCTGAGAGCCTGCGCTGGGCAGCTTGCAGGGGTCTTCACAGACATCTTCAACAGGTCCCTGGCCCAGGCAGCAGTACCAGCATGCTTCAAGACCACCTTGATAGTGCCAGTGCCGAAACACTCATCACCTACGTGTTTGAATGAGTACCGCCCTGTAGCACTCACGCCCATAGTGATGAAGTGCTTTGAACGACTGGTCCTGGCACACCTCAAGAAATGCTTGCCGCCCACACTGGACCCTCACCAATTTGCCTACAGAAGCAACAGAACCACAGAAGATGCGATATCCACAGCGCTTCATTGTGTGCTCTCACACTTGGACAGGAAGAATGCATATGCAAGAATGCTGTTTGTTGACTTTAGCTCAGCATTCAACACAGTCATCCCCTCCAAGCTAATCGCCAAACTCGTCGACCTTGGAATCAGCAACCCCATCTGCAACTGGATCATGGACTTCCTGACCAACAGACCCCAGTTTGTTATGTCAGGCCAGAACCGGTCCACCACCCTGTCACTGAGCACCGGTGCACCACAAGGCTGTGTGCTATCCCCATTCCTCTACTCCCTTTTCACCCATGACTGCAGGCCTGCGTATGGATTCAACTCCATCATCAAGTTTGCAGATGACACAACGGTGATTGGACTCATCAGTAACAACGATGAGTCTGACTACAGGGAAGAGTTGAAGCACCTGGCTGCATGGTGTGCTGACAACAACCTGCTCTTGAACACCAGCAAGACCAAGGAACTCATTGTGGACTTCAGGAAAGAGAAGGGAAACACCCACGACCCCATCCACATCAATGGTATGGCTGTGGAACGTGTCTCCAGCTTCAAATTCTTGGGGACCCACATCTCCGAGGACCTGTCCTGGTCAACCAACACCTCAAGCCTGGTCAAGAAGGCCCACCAGCGCCTCTTCTTCCTAAGGACACTAAAGAAAAACCACCTGTCCACTGGCATCCTGAGCAATTTCTACCGCTGTGCGATCGAGAGCATCCTGACTAACTGTGTGACAGTTTGGTATGGGAATTGCTCTGTCGCTGGTCGCAAGGCTCTGCAGCGAGTGGTGAAAACTGCTCAGAGAATCACAGGGACTCCACTTCCTGCCATTGAGGATGTCCATAGGAAAAGATGTCTGCGGCGGGCACGCAGCATTCTGAAGGACACCTCTCATCCTGCCAACAAACTGTTTCAACTCCTCCCCTCCAGAAGGCACTACAGGAGCCTACAGACTAAAACCACCAGGTTCAGGAACAGCTTCTTCCCCACAGCCGTCACACTACTGAACTCTGTCCCCCACTGAACCTCACACATTGCTGCTATAGCTATGCTGCTATAGCCCTTGGACTGCACATCTGTACATCTGTATATACTTAATACATCTGTACATCTGTATATACTTAATACATCTGTACATAACTATCTGTATAGTACATCTGTATATTGCCCTTATATTGAATCTATATAGCACATCTGTATATTACCCTTATTATCTCTTCACCTTACATGTATATTGCTCTTCTGCCTTTTTATTATTACTACTCTTATCTGTATATAATTTGCTCTTTAACTGTACATACTGCATACTGTATATACTGCACTTGCTGCTCTTTGCACTTCTGATTAGATGCCAAACTGCATTTTGTTACCTGTATTTATACATGTGTAATGAAGTTGAATCTAATCTAATCTAATCTATACCTCAGGTGTGTGTGGTTGTGTGCGTGTGTGTGTGTGTGTGTGTGAGTGTACATGCGTGTGTCAGAGATGACATCATATCAGATCCCACAGCAACCACACACACCTGACAGACAGGCAGGAAACCACAGCACTGATGTCTACACCTCAGATGTGTGTCACTAATGGGAGATAACAGACAGTATCTGTGAATATTTATTACTTCTGATTTTGGGGATCTTCCCCCAGAAATGAGCCTGAGCCAAAAAGTCTCCTCCACTATTCAGTCCCTGTGTGTGTGTTTGATAGTGTGTTTGTACGTGTGAGAGTGTAAATGTAATTGTGTGTGTGTAATTATGTGCATGTGCGCGTGTAATTGTAATTGTGTGTGTGTGTGTGTGTGTGTGTGTCATTGAGTGTCATTGAGTGGAGCCACACTGATCAGTCCATGCAGCGTCCATCACACTGAAACACTGCAGTGTTCTGAATCTCATGCTGAGGTTAGTCTGTGTCAGCCTGGGTGTACACATGCATGCAAACTCTTTTGGTGAAATTTGACATTTTGAAATCAAAATGGGCCACTTGTGTGAGTCATGCAGCTCTGGTGAGAATATATTGGTTGGGGGGTCATAGTTGTGTATAATGTGTACAGATGTAAATACAAAGAGCTCTGCAGTGGGAGGACTACACACACTTGTAGAGGGATCAGGGTTTAACTAGCAAGTGTGTAGTGCACTCAACATTCTCAACTTGCATCCACTTCTCTCTGGTTCAGGTTCAAAGTACCAGGATAACTAAGCTGTAAGTCACAGATACTCTAAGAACACACACACAGCCCCCACATGATCCACACATGATGCCACTCCTACTGGATGACATGGAGGCTCCACTCTGGGTCAGACCCACAGGGGCAGCAGGTTAGACTGACTCTGAAACACATCATCTTCATCAAGGAGTTTATTTGTCACATACATTGAAATGCTTAAGCTATGTAGTGAAATGAATAAATCTCTTTTAATAAACCTTCTCTGATGCACCGGTCCAAAGGAGGTGTGTAAAAACACTCAGTTTTCTCACACTTATAACTTGTCTTTGCCTTCTCAACATTCAAAGAAAAGCCCAAGTCTAACTCCAAAGCCGTTTCAAACGACTGCTGCTCCTTGGCCACATCTTAGTTGTTTTGCACCGTCACGGCCCTGTCGTCATCATGCTAAGCCCGCCCATCGACTCTCTCCCAAGATAGAGTGTTGAGATTAGTCCTGCCAAGCCTCGGTAGACCTAGTGAGGCCTTATGGTGTGTGGCAAAGATAGAGTGTTGAGATTAGTCCTGCCAAGCCTCGGTACACCTAGTGAGGCCTTATGGTGTGTGGCAAAGATAGAGTGTTGAGATTAGTCCTGCCAAGCCTCGGTAGACCTAGTGAGGCCTTATGGTGTGTGGCAAAGATAGAGTGTTGAGATTAGTCCTGCCAAGCCTCGGTAGACCTAGTGAGGCCTTATGGTGTGCGGCTTGACGTACCGGCTGAGACATTTGGATCATGTGTATCATAAAAAGACCAGATTTTTGTGCAGTGACCCAAGAAAATCATGAGCTACAGGTCATGCGGAGATATTATCTTTATGTTAGAAAAAATGTCATGCGTTTACAAATCATGTAAAATCACTTACTGCAGCTTTAAGTGTGTGTATACAATGCACATAGAGGGTTTTTAGGATTCCAGTAAATTGGCAAATAACAGAACATGAACTAAATAAATAATAGCTGATAACAGCACTTAAGAGGAACTGTGTGTAGCAGAGCTGACGCCATTTACCAGAATCTTGAACAAGTTAGGGAGCAATGAGGAGCAGAATTTTGACTTTAGAAAACACCAAAAAGTACCAAAAAGAACAATATTATTTACAGTATTGTTGAGAAAGAACAGTGTTATTTACAGTATTATTAAAAAAAAAAAAAACAGTGTTATTTATATTTCCATAAACCACTGGGGGGAAACTTTCCACTAATATGAACTAGAGACCTCAGTTCTGATTGGCCAGCTGGTGTCACTGTGACACAAGGTAGTAGGAGGTCCAGGTTTTCTATAAAAGCTGAGGAGCTCCAGGAGAGTTCAGACTTGCGCAGGATTCATTGTTGAATTGTGGGTTTTGCTGCAGTGAAACCTTCTTCACCTTGCTTTGCACTGGGCTTATCGCTTGACAATTGTCTATGCGTGTACTTTGTGGGCACTGTAAGTAAAAGTCTTTGTCAACAATTAACTTGTAGGAAATTCAGGACACAAGTTCACCCTCAGTATCAGTAATAGAGCTGAGATAGAGATAACTAATAGAGATAACATTTAATAACTGATGACTTTATGATCATTTTCTGGTTCCATCCACTATCAGTTGGGGCAGCCGTGGCCTACTGGTTTAGGGCTTCGGGCTTGAAACTGAAGGGTTGCTGATCCCAGACCAGTAGGAAAAATGTGGGCAGGGGAAGAGGTTTACCACTGCTCTCCCATCCCCACATCCACGGCTGAAGTGCCCTTGAGCAAGGCACCTAACCCCTCACTGCTCCCCTGAAGTGCCCTTGAGCAAGGCACCTAACCCCTCATTGCTCCCCTGAAGTGCCCTTGAGCAAGGCACCTAACCCCTCACTGCTCCCCTAAGGTGCCCTTGAGCAAGGCACCTAACCCCTCACTGCTCCCCTGAAGTGCCCTTGAGCAAGGCACCTAACCCCTCATTGCTCCCCTGAAGTGCCCTTGAGCAAGGCACCTAACCCCTCACTGCTCACCTGAAGTGCCCTTGAGCAAGGCACCTAACCCCTCACTGCTCCTGAGGCACCACATCAGCTGGCTGCCCATTGCTGTGTGTTAGTGTGTGCTTCACATCACTGAGTGCTGTTTGTGTTCCTCTAATTTATGACTGGGATGAATGCAGAGACCAAATCTCCCTCCCACAGTCAAAAGAGTGTATAGACGTGTACTTCTACAGTTGTCTTTCTTGAAACCTGTCTTGAAAGTGATAACTGATTAAAACACCATTCTTTAAGTATCAGTACTGACAAACTGGGATGTCGTATTGAGATATCAATACTAATTCCCTTATTACTCTAACACTACATACACACACACACACACACACACACACACACACACACACACACACACTCCCCCTCAGGATGCCGCCACTTTACAATCATCTACCATCCAACAGACAGAAGATTTTGACAGAAACGCTGACAACACTCACAGCCTACATTTCACACACACACACCATTGCATCATCAACATCCAACAAACAGACAAGAGAGTCCTACAGTAATACTGACAGAACTCACATTCTTCACATTACAGACACACACAGCAATGCAAACTCACATGCTGGTACCTGGCAATGACTTATCTCTATCATCTCAAATGTGTAGCTTTGTAGCACCTAGCCCACAAGGGCATTTAGGGGCCCAATTCATTTTTTCTAACACTGTTTTCCCAGGGGGTTCATATTGAAACCTTTCAAATATTGAAACCTTTATAAAAGAAACCCATGTTTGGGTCATCAGGATTTGAAAGGTGTGACAGATGGCAAACTTCTGATAATTTGCAGACACAGTTTAATACCTGGACTACATGCATATAAAAGCCTGTGCTTGAATATGAAATAGTTTTAGTGATAATATAGTCTGAAGTTGCCAAAAGCACTTTTTTTGAAGAGAGTGTGGATGCATTCTAAGGCATAATTTTGCACACCTGCCTTTGAGATGTGTAAGCACATAATATCTGAGAATCACACAATTCTGAAGGCGTCAAGCAGGAAAATCCTTCAAAATTGTTCCATTTGTCACACACATGAATACTTAGACCTCTTTGTCAAAGATGACTACCATCGTTAGCCCCAAAGTTTAAAGTTTAATTAGTGTTTTACTTTATTTAAATACTTCATTTAATTTGCATGACAAAATGAATGAGGATTATTACAATTTGTCTTAGATGTAGAGTACAACTCCCAACAATGGCCACCAGGTGGCAGTATTTACATCTGACAGTGTCATGAAACAGACAGGATGGACCACGGTAGTGTCTCGTTGCAAACAGTTTTTTTATTTTAGGATTGGGGGAAAAGGGAGTGTGAGTGTGCTCTGTTGGAGAGCCCTCGGCGCGGAGATGAAGGAGGCGCGTAGAGCAGGGAGGGGCTGGCAGGAGTACTCGTGTTCGGGCTGACGTTGAGTTGGGTAGCCGGGGCAGGAGAGCAGAGCGTTGGCCGTGGGCAGACGGCGGGTCGGAAGCCGGGGCTGGAGAGCAGAGCGTTGGCCGTGGCAGACGGCGGGTCGGAAGCCGGGGCTGGAGAAGACAGCGTTGGTCGTGGGTAGAGGCCGAGTCGGAAGCCAGGGCTGGAGAGCAGAGGGTTGGTCGGTGCGGTCCGGGTTTGTCACGGGTAGGCAAGGGTAGCCCAGGATGAGGGGCTGGTCAGGGGAGCGGAGCAGGTGGAATTCGGTGCTCTCCAGATGATTGCCCGACATCCTCATCTGCACTGGACTGGTGACATGGGTCACTGGACCGAGGCGATGCCCGTCCAGTGCTCAGGCAGGGATGGGAAAAGGCAGTTGACGGGCCTCCAGGCTCAGCTGGTGAGCAAACTGGATGTCCATAATATTGCTTTCCGCCCCCGAATCCACCAGGGCTGCCAGGGAATGGGTGGCACCCGGGAGGTGGAGGTGGACCAGGAGCAGTGGCCTGCGCTCATTGGGAGGCAGGGACACCATTGAGCTCAACCGGACCGTCTGGTGAGCTCGGCCTTTTGCTGGACAGTTGGCTGCGCGATGTCCATCAGCCCCGCAATAAAGACAAAGGCCTGAGGTGAAGCGTCGCTGACGCTCTGCGGGGGTGAGCACGGCGCGGCCAACCTCCATGGGCTCGGGCGGTTCTGGCTGACCGGCTGGACGTGCTGGCGGAGAAGCTCTGACAGAGAGGCCGCTCTGCGTGGTTGTCGTGGCAGAACTCTGGCGCTCCCTCTCTTGGCGTCGTGCCTGGATCCTCCGATCTATCCGGGTGGCCAAGGCAATGGCCTCATCCAGGGTGGTCGGGGACTCATGGGACACCAGCTCGTCCTTCATGTTATCGGCCAGGCTATGCAAGAAGGTGTCCACCAACGCCTCCATGTTCCACGAGCTCCGGCGGGCCTGGGTGCGGAAATCGATGGAGTAATCCGCGACCGATCCTCGGCCCTGCCGGATGCTCATCAGAGCTCAGGAGGCTTCGGTGGAGGCCGACTCAGTGTCGAACACCTTCAGCATCTCCTGGGCGAACTGTTCAAAAGACGAACACGCCAGGGTCTGGCGCTCGTACTCCACCGTGCCCCACAACCTCGCCCGGCCCGGCAGGTGGGTACCAGCGTAGGCCACCTTGGCCGGCCCCGTAGCGAAGGTCTGTGGCTACAAGGCGAAGAGCAGTCTGCATTTGGTCAGGAAAGGGTGAACTTGCGTTGGATCCCCGTTGAATCGTTCCAGACCGCCGATTCTGGGTTCAGAGACAGGCATTGCGGCAACGGGAGGGACCAGCACTGGTAGGTCAGGACCCGAGCCGGCAGGCGGGTCAACAGGGGCTGGAGCGGTGGGCTGGCTGTCTGAGGGATGGGCTGGTGGATTGACAGGTGATGACGCCAGTCTATCGAGGAGCTGGGTGATCTGGACGAGTTGCTGCTGTTGTTGCTGGAGTTGTTGTTGTTGTAACAGGATGACTTGCTGGTGTTGTTGAAACTGATGTTGTTGTTGTTGGCCAAGCTGCAGGAGTGAAGCGATGTCTCCAGTCATGCGATTGACGCTCTGTTCCGTCCACTCCAAGGACTGGATCGTGGAGGGTCGAGCTCGAGAGTGTACTAACACGAAACAGACAGGATGGACCACGGCAGCGTCTCGTTGCAAACAGTTTTTTTATTTTAGGATTGGGGGAAAAGGGAGTGTGAGTGTGCTCTGTAGGAGCGCCCTCGGCGCGGAGATGAAGGAGGCGCGTAGAGCAGGGAGGTAGTACTTGCGGTCGGGCTGACGTCGAGTCGGGTAGCTGGGGCAGGAGAGCAGAGCGTTGGTCGTGGGCAGACGGCTGGGTCGGAAGCCGGAGCTGGAGAGGAGAGCGTTGGTCGGTGCGGTCCGGGTAGGCGATCGTGCAGGAGACAGGAGACAAAAACAGAGACAGAGCGGGAAGACAGGGCGGGGAAACAAGGGACAGGCTGGAACAGAGACAGAGAACAGGAACGGGAGTCAGGATCTGGATGCTTGCCGGCAGCTGTGAAGCATTTAGGTTCACTCTCTCTTCACGGACACTCTGGCAGGAGGCGGCTGAAACAGAAGGGAAGAAATACTGGCAGACATTAGGGACAACGAGACACAGCTGGGGAGACAATAAGGGAACAGCCAGTGAGAAGCAGGTGAAGCCTAAAGAAGTAAACTAGCAGAGAACGAGGAAATGGAAGAACGTAATTGAAATGAATTAAGCTTGTTACCGAGCAGCAGAGACAGGAGGAAACGGGAGGAAACAGAGACAGAGCAGGGTAGTGACAGAAAGGCTCCATGTGGAGAGTTTCATGTCTTATCCCAACCCCTGCTCACACAGACTAACCACTCATTAAGAGAGGCCTCACAGATATGATTTAGCATTCACTGATCACACAGACTAACCACTCATTAAGAGAGGCCTCACAGATTTGATTTTACATTCACTGATCACACAGACTAACCACTCATTAAGAGAGGCCTCACAGATATGATTTTACATTCACTGCTTTCCCAGCTGCCACTGTTGTGCCCCTGATCAAGGCACTTAACTCTGAGTTGCTCCAGGGGAGACTGGCCCTGAACAATTGATAGTTGACAAAATGTAAGTCGCTTTGGATAAAAGCGTCTGCTAAACAGATGAATGTAAATGTAATGCTCACACTAACCACTCATTAAGAGAAACCTTACAGATATGATTTTACATTCACTGGAGGAGGACCAACCTACACATTTTTCAAAACAGTGGCACGTCTTATGAAGTTACTCAAACACACCAGCACATGCAGTAGGCTACATGCACTCTGTCTCATCTGCTCAGATCTAATGGGGAGATCCTAAATGTATCTTTAGTTCACACACATCTCTACCTTATGACAGAATCATTGTCATTTCAAACTGTGCTGCTTTAATGTTACAGAGGCCTTTATGGGTAAGATCCTCAGTGGAGAGAGTTTGCCACCAATACTTATGTATGGAGACACTCTCTCGGTGAAAGTGTGTGTGAAAGTGTGTAGGTGTGTGTTATCAGGGTCAGAGAATGAGAGCTTTCCTCTGTCCCAGTCCAGCTGCACTCTGATCCTCTGGAGTTTCTGCTTCATCCTGAGGAGAGTGGGGGGAAGAAATAGAGCACATGCTGCATATTCACCAGCTTTAAAATTCACTGTCCACTCACATCATCATATTCTCCCATCCCAGTCCCTTCCTCTGGCCAGACTCAGTCTTCACTCCCACACTCCACCATGTGTTCTCCCCAACCTCCACATCCCAGCAGTGAGTCCCTGAGTTAAAGCCCTCAGAGCCCAGGACACTGAAATACTCATCAAATCTCTCTGGGTTATCAGGAAGCTGCTGTCTCTCATCACCACGTCTCACACTGGTCAGATCCTCAGACAGACTGATATAATGTTTAATCAGGTGTTATTAGGTATTCCAAAATTATTAGGTATTCCCAAAATATCTGACATACCAGAGTATTTGCAGTGTCAAACAGAGCAGCTAAAAGTTTCACTTCCTCTTTCAGTACAGGAGAGTCAGAGGGAGGGATCGATTAAGCATGAAGCCGATTGGTCTATTTCATAACGTTTCTTCACAGTTCTTCATTTCTGTAAGCCATATTCAGGTTCAAAGTACCAAGGTGTGTGAGCTGTAAATGAGATATAAATGATCGCAGTCAGTGAGTTTTTCTCTTTCTCTGCAATCCCAACAGTGACCTACAGGGGAAATATTCAGTCAGAGACCCATAGAGAGCAGCGCTGTAAGGGACTCATAACATGTGGAGTCTGGTCATTTATACAGAGCTATCATAACAGCACACAGATTATGTCAATCTCATCCCAAATCTACAGCTTCCATAGCTGTTAAGTAGATCTCCAACTTCCTTTTCTCAAATGCATCTCATGATGGGTTTATCAGGTATGATTATTGTCAGTTACTGTCTTTGCTGTCATATCATTGTGTCTGCTCTACTCAGGTCTATATTAACCCTCAGACACACACAAGGGAAGAACTGGACTATAAATCTGGAGTAGACCTACTTCTTCCACAAGCAGTGACCAGCCAGATAACAGAGAGACTTGAAATAGTTTTAGTAATCCTGTGTTTGTGTTGGGGGTAACTAAATACAGAGTGATGGATTACTGAGTGTGTTCATTCACCTCAGACCTGCACGTGTGTTTATCTAATTCAGGATTCACACAAGTCAGAATCAATACTCCTGCAGTCTCATTCACAGGGCTCAATGTCTTCATAACAGCGCCATCTAGTGGTCTCTTATGTACATCTCTGTCTTCAGCCTGACTCATCAGAGAAGGAGCTTTGAGTTTGAGTCTCTGAAACCCATGTGCATGACACTCAGAACACACAGGCCTAAACAACAAGCTCCAATGTGACACCCAAAGGAGATGTCATTGCTGTCATCAGTTCATGTAGGGATAATGGACTGTAAAGCCGTCAGTGGGGAAAAGTGATGACAGGGCAAACAGGACTCTGAGGTGAAGAGACTTATTTTCCCACATCCACTGGTGGTCAAAACATCCTCCTGCTTATCATATGGCTACTTGCCACTCTGGGCAGACAGCAGAGCTGCCGTCACATCATTGGTTAGCCTAAGAATAACGCATCAGCAGTTAACCAATAACACAGAATGGATGTCATGAGTTTGAGAATACTGATGGTTCAAATCACCAGCTCCTCCCCCTAAGTCTCTGTCCTTGTTTGGAGACTCAAGTCTAGCTGGGCTGATGTCATATTGAAGGAGTGTATCATTCTGAATGTGGTGTTTCATTCACTGCAGAGCAATGCTGCTCTCTCAGTGCTGACACTCATGTTCACTAGGCTAAACACACTCATCCACACACACACACACACACACACACACACATTTATTTGGATA
>PYXC01001449.1:35000-52500 GCA_015244755.2 Tenualosa ilisha | reverse complement strand
CGGTTATTCAGCTCTATCAGTCAGGTTCAATGTGGCCTCTAACTGACGGCATAAACATATAATGTCAGAGTTGATTTTCTCTCTGCTGTCCACACAAATGATCCCATTTGAACTCATTTTCATTCTCAGAAGCCTGAATGAACTTTAACCAACATAAATGTTCTTAGATTTTTTATTTTTTTCACAGAATCTTGTTTCTTCTGAACACATTTATTCCCAGAGAGCTGAATGTGCTGAGTGACACCTACAGTATCTGCACACACTCACATCAGCTGCAGACTTTAGTCATTTAGCAGCCTGTATGTAGAGCAGCACTAAAGCATACAGACTCACCCAGCCTTTACTCTGGACACTCTAAATAACACACTCACCATAAGATAAGACATCCACTCAACATCTGGACTGATTGGACACTCTAGATAACACACTCACCATAAGATAAGACATCCACTCAAGATCTGGACTGATTGGACACTCTAGATAACACACTCACCATAAGATAAGACATCCACTCAACATCTGGACTGATTGAACACTCTAGATAACACACTCACCATAAGATAAGACATCCACTCAACATCTGGACTGATTGGACACTCTAGATAACACACTCACCATAAGATAAGACATCCACTCAACATCTGGACTGATTGGACACTCTAGATAACACACTCACCATAAGTGCGTGTCTGCGTGCGTACGTACGTGCGTGTGTCTGTGTCTGTGTGTGTGTGTGTGTGTGTGTGTGTGTGTGTGTGTCAGAGATGAGATCAGATCACCATAAGACATTCAGTCAGAATCTGGACTGATATCATCTCCATTGTCTGAGGAGAAGAGATGCAGATGTTGTGTGTGTGTGTGTGTGTGTGTGTGTTCTTTTCCTATTTATTATTTTTTTTTTTGGCAAACCACAGCACTGATCCCTATATTCCCTGAAACGTGGCTACACAACGGAATACCGGACAACGCTATCGAGTTAGCCGGACGCCGTACACTTCGACGGATAGAACAGCAGATGATACCGGTAAAACAAGAGGCGGAGGACTGTGCATTTATGTAAACAAAGCTTGGTGTATAAACTCTGCCATTGTTGGGAAACACTGCTCAGCTGACCTGGAGTATCTCATGGTCAAGTGTAGACCGTTCTATCTTCTGAGGGAGTTCACCTCCACCATAATAACAGCTGCATACATCCCTCCGGATGCAAATGCCAAACTTGCTATGGACACACTCCAGGCAGCCATTGGCAAACAACAATCCGCACACCCGGAGGCAGCATTTATTGTGGCGGGAGACTTTAACCACTCCAACCTGAAGACAGTGCTACCTAAATTTCACCAGCATGTCTCCTGCAGCACCAGAGGAGACAAAACACTGGATCATGTCTACACCAACATTGCTGGTGCCTACACAGCAGCTCCCCTCCCCCACCTGGGACAGTCTGATCACCTCTCTTTGTTTCTCACCGCGAGGTATTCACTGCTCATCAACCGTGTGAAACCAACAAAGAAGACCATCAAGGTGTGGCCAGCGGGGGTAGACTCTGTACTCCAGGACAGGTTCAAAGACACGGACTGGAGCAGATTTACCTCAGTGGCCACCGAAGGCTCCCATGTGATCTTTGACTCTTACACCTACTTAGTATTGGATTACATCAACACCACAATCGACAGTGTTACTACTGAAAAGCAGATCACCACGTACCCAAATCAGAAACCATGGATGAACAAGGAAGTGCGGCTTCTACTGAAGGCACGTGACAGTGCCTTCAGATCAGGGGACAAACAGGCCTACAGTACATCCAGGGCTGACCTGAAGAGGGGCATCAAGAAGGCCAAGCACAGCTACAAGCTGAAGGTGGAGGAACACTTCACAACATCTGACCCCTGATGCGTGTGGCAGGGCATTCAGGCCATATCTGACTACAAGCCCAGCAACTCCACACAGACAGCCATGGATCTGTCCTTCCTCAACGAGCTAAATGACTTCTATGCTCGCTTTGACAAGGACAACAAGGATAAGACTGCCAACACCCTCCCCTCCCCACCCCTGACCACACTCACTGTCACAGATGTCCACAACGCACTGAGCCACATCAATGCCCATAAGGCTGCTGGACCTGACGGCATTCCTGGACACGTGCTGAGAGCCTGCGCTGGGCAGCTTGCAGGGGTCTTCACAGACATCTTCAACAGGTCCCTGGCCCAGGCAGCAGTACCAGCATGCTTCAAGACCACCTTGATAGTGCCAGTGCCGAAACACTCATCACCTACGTGTTTGAATGAGTACCGCCCTGTAGCACTCACGCCCATAGTGATGAAGTGCTTTGAACGACTGGTGCTGGCACACCTCAAGAAATGCTTGCCGCCCACACTGGACCCTCACCAATTTGCCTACAGAAGCAACAGAACCACAGAAGATGCGATATCCACAGTGCTTCATTGTGTGCTCTCACACTTGGACAGGAAGAATGCATATGCAAGAATGCTGTTTGTTGACTTTAGCTCAGCATTCAACACAGTCATCCCCTCCAAGCTAATCGCCAAACTCGTCGACCTTGGAATCAGCAACCCCATCTGCAACTGGATCATGGACTTCCTGACCAACAGACCCCAGTTTGTTATGTCAGGCCAGAACCGGTCCACCACCCTGTCACTGAGCACTGGTGCACCACAAGGCTGTGTGCTATCCCCATTCCTCTACTCCCTTTTCACCCATGACTGCAGGCCTGCGTATGGATCCAACTCCATCATCAAGTTTGCAGATGACACCACGGTGATTGGACTCATCAGTAACAACGATGAGTCTGACTACAGGGAAGAGGTGAAGCACCTGGCTGCATGGTGTGCTGACAACAACCTGCTCTTGAACACCAGCAAGACCAAGGAACTCATTGTGGACTTCAGGAAAGAGAAGGGAAACACCCACGACCCCATCCACATCAATGGTATGGCTGTGGAACGTGTCTCCAGCTTCAAATTCTTGGGGACCCACATCTCCGAGGACCTGTCCTGGTCAACCAACACCTCAAGCCTGGTCAAGAAGGCCCACCAGCGCCTCTTCTTCCTAAGGACACTAAAGAAAAACCACCTATCCACTGGCATCCTGAGCAATTTCTACCGCTGTGCGATCGAGAGCATCCTGACTAACTGTGTGACAGTTTGGTATGGAAATCGCTCTGTCTCTGGTCGCAAGGCTCTACAGCGAGTGGTGAAAACTGCTCAGAAAATCACAGGGACTCCACTTCCTGCCATTGAGGATGTCCATGTCTGAAGGACACCTCTCATCCTGCCAACAAACTGTTTCAACTCCTCCCCTCCAGAAGGCACTACAGGAGCCTACAGACTAAAACCACCAGGTTCTCAAACCAACCAACAGCTTCTTCCCCACAGCCACACTACTGAACTCTGTCCCCCACTGAACCTCACACTTTGCTGCTATAGCCCTTGGACTGCACATCTGTACATCTGTATATACGTAATACATCTGTACATAACTATCTCTATAGCACATCTGTATATTGCCCTTATATTGAATCTATATAGCACATCTGTATATTGCCCTTATTATCTCTTCACCTTACATGTGTATTGCTCTTCTGACTATTTATTATTACTACTCTTATCTGTATATAATTTGCTCTTTAACTGTACATACTGCATACTGTATATACTGCACTTGCTGCTCTTTGCACTTCTGATTAGATGCCAAACTGCATTTTGTTACCTGTATTTACATTTACATTTATGCATTTAGCAGACGCTTTTATCCAAAGCGACTTACAACTCATCAACTATCAATTGTTCAGGGCCAGTCTCCCCTAGAGCAACTTAGGGTTAAGTGCCTTGCTCAAGGGCACAACGGTGGCAGCTGGGATTTGAACCCACAACTTTCCAGGCTACTTACACGCTAGCCAGGTTCCTTAACCACTACGCTACCACCACCTATTTATACATGTGTAATAAAGTTGAATCTAATCTAATCTAATCTATACCTCAGGTGTGTGTGGTTGTGTGCGTGTGTGTGTGTGTGTGTGTGTGAGTGTACATGCATGTGTCAGAGATGACATCATATCAGATCCCACAGCAACCACACACACCTGACAGACAGACAGGAAACCACAGCACTGATGTCCACACCTCAGATGTGTGTCACTAATGGGAGATAACAGACAGTATCTGTGAATATTTATTACTTCTGATTTTGGGGATCTTCCCCCAGAAATGAGCCTAAGCCAAAAAGTCTCCTCCACTATTCAGTCCCTGTGTGTGTGTTTGATAGTGTGTTTGTACGTGTGAGAGTGTAAATGTAATTATGTGTGTGTAATTATGTGCATGTGCGCGTGTAATTGTAATTGTGTGTGTGTGTGTGTCATTGAGTGGAGCCACACTGATCAGTCCATGCAGCGTCCATCACACTGAAACACTGCAGTGTTCTGAATCTCATGCTGAGGTTAGTCTGTGCCTGTGCAAACTCTTTTGGTGAAATTTGACATTTTGAAATCAAAATGGGCCACTTGTGTGAGTCATGCAGCTCTGATGAGAATATATTTGTTGGGGGGTCATAGCTGTGTATAATGTGTACAGATGTAAATACAAAGAGCTACACACACTTGTAGAGGGATCAGGATTTAACTAGCAAGTGTGTAGTGCACTCAACATTCTCAACTTTCATCCACTCCTCTCTGGTTCAGGTTCAAAGTACCAGGATAATTAAGCTGTAAGTCACAGATACTCCACAAACACACACACAGCCCCCACATGATCCACACATGATGCCACTCCTACTGGACGATATGGAGGCTCCACTCTGGGTCAGACCCACAGGGGCAGCAGGTTAGACTGACTCTGAAACATCATCTTCATCAAGGAGTTTATTTGTCACAGACATTGAAATGCTTAAGCTATGTAGTGAAATGAATAAATGAGAGTATTAGCTCAATAAAAGAGAAAAAGAAAGATACAACAAAAACAAATGAATGGGTGTTGGACCATATGGGTTCATGTAGCCTACAGAACCAGACCTGGTTAATCAGTTTAGATCTGCACCTTCCAGAGTCCATGAATGCTTTGAAGTCAGGACAGAGGAGTGACGTCGCGTATGGGATAGGCTATCGTCTTCAGCCAAGGTGGTGATGGAGATGACATCACTTGGCCCACCCATGTGAGAATGAGATGATTGGTAGTTGGGGCCTCCTTCCTCTGAACCTGGCCAGAAGAATGTAGCCCTCTGCAGGCACATGGCCCCCACTGGAATCATGGGTAAACACACCTCTACACCCCTCCACGTCTCACCATCATCTTCACAACCTCAGCTCCAGTTTCCCTCCACTTCATCTCTGACACACACAGCAAAAGAAGTCGCCACAGCTCCACAGATGGAGGCGCCCGGTGAAGCTAGAGCTTTGATTTTGTAAATCACGAGTGTGTGTGTGTTTGTGTCTCAGCTGGCAGAGGGTCTGTTTTCACTGAAGAGAACAACACAAGACACAGATTCCCCTTCCTTGCAGAGAGAGAAAGTTAAGTGTTTAATTATTAACTATTGAGGTGAGTTGGACAGTAATATACACAAAACTACAGAGGATACAATGGTAATATTTTGCATTATAAGTCCTGGGTTTAGTAACATTATTCACATAAAGTATGAAGCAAATCCATGATGGTCAGGCGTCATTTTTTTCTGAAATTTGTTGATTTGGCACAGAATGACCCTTAACTGAAGGGCCTGGCCTCCGTTTGTCAGAAATTCACAAAGAAGGAAAATATAACATGACAGACCCTAATATTTAATCCTGCCATCCTGATCATCTGTTCTATCAGACCCAATGGGAAGATCCTGACAAGAGTATATGTGCAGATCATTGTTTAGCCTTCACTGGTAAGATCTTCAGAGCAGAGCGATCGCAGTTAGCGTGGAAATATGGAAACACTCTCTCAGTGAAAGTGTGTGTGATTGTGTGTAGGTGTGTGTTATTATCAGGGTCAGAGAATGAGAGCTTTCCTCTGTCCCAGTCCAGCTGCACTCTGATCCTCTGGAGTTTCTGCTTCACTGGTAGGAGAGTACGAAGCTGTGGTGGACAGCGTGCTCCATACTGACCCTCATCATACCGCATATACCATCGCCCACTCAGAGATGTCAGGTAGCCCTTCCTCTGGGCACACTCTGCCATCACACCCACTTGCCACACTGTAAGCTCCCCAACCTCCACATCCCAGCAGTGAGTGCCTGAGTTAAAGCCCTCAGAGCCCAGAACACTGGGATACACATCAAATCTCCTTGTGTTGTTATAAACATATGTCACACTTGTCAGATCCTCAGACAGGATGAGATTTGGGTGGGAAGAGTTGGGATCCAGAGTCACTGGAGCTACAGGGAGAGACAAAACACCCACACTACTTACAACACAAGAGTTAAACGTGTGTGTGTGTGTGTGTATGTGTGTGTGTGTGTGATCATGTACTCACTGTGTCCAACAATTTCCTTCATTTTCTTCCAGACTGTATGTTTCAAGTAGTCAAGGTGCTTTGCCACATTGATCAGAGCTCCTGAAACACTCTCTGGATCCTGCAGTGTGCACTGGGCTCTGGAATAACATTCAGCAGTCAGTGCTGCTGTGGGTTTGGGTTCAGAACCACAGAGAAGAGAGAGACAGGAGGCAGATCACTCACCTTTCCACTGTGCTCTTGTAGGTCTGGAAAATTAAAGACAATGTAACCATATTATCTTACAACACTTCCATATTTTTTAAACAACACTATAAAAAATGCAGACTATGTTTTTACCTGCAGGAATGTGACATCATCAGCTCCCATCTTCTCTTCTATGGCTCTGATTGTGTCTGAAAGAGATGAGATCTCTCTGCTCATCTTCTCAATCTTCTCCTTCATCATCTGACTCTTCTGCTCCTCTTCCTCCCTCAGTGCAGCTATCCTGACTGCCTCTTCATCTCGTAGAAACTGGTGAAGCTTCTCAAATTTCTCCTTGATCTGTCTCTCTGTGTGCTGGGCCTGAGTCTGGAACAAGGTCAACAGTCACTTTAGAATGATTCTACCTGTACCTGTATCTTCTGGATTTAGCTTGTGATTGACATGAGTCAATATTCCTACCTTAATGTATGTGGCTGATTCATCACAGGTGAGTTTTGCTTTTTCAAAAGCCTTCAGCTTCTCCTTTAAGGGATCCAGTTTGATTTTGAGCTCCTCCTTAATCCCAGGAGTGAATGAGAGAGAGAGAGACAGAGAGAGGGAGAGAGAGAGAGAGAGAGAGAGAAAGAGAGAGGGAGAGAGAGAGAAAGAGAGAGAATTATTGATTGCAAAACCCAGGAAATGGTTGTAATTCCATCTCCCAACTTTGACTATTTCTGAAAACTGGTAAATGATAAGGGATTGTATTCATATTCATGAAGCGCTTTCACCTTCTCACACTCTCAGTTTCACACACACACACACACACTGATGGCAGAGACTACCATTCCAACCTGCACATCTGGAGCATTTGGGGGGAAGAATCTTGAAGAATCATTTATCTGCATGAAATGTGTGTGTGTGTGTGTGTGTATTGTAGGGGGTGGGGGGTGGAGGGTCGAGGGGGGGGGCGCATTTAAATGAGTCTCTTTAGCAAAATGAAGTGCCTGTCTTTGGCTAAACATGATTTTCTACCAAGAAAACAATTACAGAATGTTCCTCAAAGTTACTAAAGGGTTGCTGCCACCCAGTGTTGAGTTACAGTAATAACAGCAGCCACAGTGGCCATGTAGAATATTGTGATTGTACTGCATATCACAATTAGATTAAATGCAAATATGTTTCTTCACTGATAATCAGACTGACCTTTCTATCAGCTGCTGCTTCATCAACAGGACTGAACTGGTGATTCCTGTGGAGTTTGGAGTCTCGACACACCATACACACAAGCTGCTGATCATCATGACAAAACAGTCTGAGTGGGTCTTTGTGAAGACTGCACTGTGCTCCTCTCTGACTTCTCTCCTGAACAAACTTCTCACACAAGTTTCTCAGCACAAGGTTGAGTGGAGGAACCTCTTTTGATGATCTCCTCCTGCAGACTGGACATTCTCTGGATGGTTTCGTTTCCCAGAACTGCTTCAGACAGGCTTTACAGAAGCTGTGAGTGCAGGTCAGAACTACAGGATCCTTGTAGATGTCAGTGCACACAGGACAGCAGAAATCCTCCTCTAGCGATGAAGCCATCTTCCAAGGATAAATATTCTCCTTAAATGAATCGTCTCTCCAGTTGTAACTGCCTCACAAATATTACTTTCACTTTCAGTTAGACGAGAATCAGATCAGATTCCAAAGTCCTCTCTGTGTTTTAACTAATAACTGTGAGCCTGGTAACATCTTCAACTTCTTTCCTACATCCAGTTTCCCAGTTTCAATGTTATTTCAGTCTCACCTGCTGTTGTCTTTGTTGGACAAATGTAGCAGAGACCAGAGCAGCCGTCTGTAACTCTGCTTCACTTCCTCCTTCAGGACAGGATAGTCAGAGGGAGGGATCAGGAGGAGCTGAAAGCTGATTGGCTGGTTTCATAATGTTCCTCTTCAGAGCCAGTTGTGGTTCTTTTGCCAGGTTCATGTTCAAAGTGCCAAGCTGAGTGAGCTGTAAGTCACAGATATGAACAAACTCACTGTCAGGGGTTTTTCTCTGCAGTCCACACACATGATCCCATTCCTACAGCACAAACTACAGGAAAGCATGAGACTGAATAAGATTTGTCTCCTAGATAAAGTTTGATTGATTTAAGAATGTGGAGAAACAACCTTGCTGACATGCAGCACATGTCAAAAAACATTGTGTTGTCCAATGCTAACTCTCCTGTTCTATTCCATTCTCCGACGGGTGTCCAATGCTAACTCTCCTGGTCTATTCCATTCTCTCATGGGTGTCCAAGGATAACTCTCCTGTTCTATCCCATTCTCCCATGGGTGTCCAAGGATAACTCTCCTGTTCTATCCCATTCTCCCATGGGTGTCCAAGGATAACTCTCCTGTTCTATTCCATTCTCCCATGGGTGGCTGCTGTGCTGAATATGCAAGTGAATTCAAAGCTGTGTTCAAGATGACTCTAAACCAAAAGCATTCGGTGAATATAGCACAGTGAACATAGCAGCTTTCAGGTCACTTTCCAGTGCTTTCTTTCTGTCTGTGGGTGTTTGTGTCTGAGTAGGGAATGGGTGTTCTGTGTGTGTGTAAGAACGGAAAGCACGCGCACACACACACACACAGTTCGATTCAGGTACACACTCTCAGATGTGTAGCTCCATTATACAACAGAAAAACAAGCATACAGACAAACACAAACACACACACACACACACACACACACACACACACACACACACGTTAATCTATGTTGGTCATTTACACATGTGTATCTGGCCAGTTTGACAGGGGGAGGGGCACTGTGGTACTGTTGTGCTGTGGTACTGTGTCAACGCTTCAGATATCACCTTCCATCTGTTTCAGTAGCCTATTCACTTTTTATCCAGACTATGAAAAGTTAAAGTAACAAAAAATGAATTTAAAAATACAAAATAAAATGTCATATAGGTCATATCACCAAGTATGAAATTTATATCTAAATGTAATCTAATGCGAAGTTTAATTCAATTTCATTTTAAGTTAGAATAACTTTAAACTTGAAATTAATTGAATAAGAAGTTGAATTCATTTGGGCTCATACGTTACATTTACATTCCCCTGTAGTTGTCATTCTGACTGAGACTTTATATTTAAGCTTCATTTACATTCCCCTGTAGTTTTGTGTGTTAAAAATGGACCGTGCGGCCCACCTCCACATGCAGAATGGCGACAACAGAAGAGATGACCACGTAGAAATACAATGCAGTGGTGCTGTTTTATTTACAGTGTGCCCCAACAGTGTGCCGGCAGATAACAAAAAAAAAAAACTTTCAAAACCAAACAAAATCCAACCAAGTGGTTAGCAAAACAATAATAAGCATAAAACGCAACAATCAGTACTCAGCCTCACAGCAAGCTGCACCAGTTGCAATACTCTCCCCAGCCTTTTCCCCAAGACTGAAAAAGCCTCAGATTAAATAGGAAAGACTTCTGGGACTAATTGGCACATACCATCATACACGGGGTGATAACAATCCAGCAGTATACAATAAGTCATTTTAAACATGATAAAATACATAGAGAACATGCAGAACTTCCAGTTAATTAATTATTTTACACCTGTATTGCCTGGACATAATTACACAATCATAATAGCCTAAATGAATTAAATTCCCCTATTCAAAACATTACATAACATCCCACGCTAGGCTCGCCACTTTCCCCTATCCTAACTAGGGAATAAAGCGCCTCTCCAAATGGGGTTTGTGTCTCCCGGGGGAAAGGAAAGTTTGTGGGACCAGGAAGTAAGTGTTGTCAGTGTTTGTGTGTGCAAATGAAATGAATGGACTAACCGCGTGTACTGGATTATTGAGCAATATCGGCAGGTACCTTACCGATCGCTAAGACGTTGGGAGTAAAATGGGTAAGTGACCGAAAGTTCTGTGCATAAAGAGCGTGTCTACAAAAAACGGAATCAAAACACGGTTGCCAGCACCGCGCGTAATTGAAACCATCACTGGCTAGCATGTAAACGTGCGTGTCAGTTTAAATGTCGTGGGCAGGGTGAGCCGCGTTTGGGAAAAGGAGGGGCTGCCTTTTCACACTGAGACTTTATATTTAAGCTTCATTTACATTCCCCTGTTGTTTTCATCTGACTGAGACTTTATATATAAGCTTCATGCTATTCCATGTTCCACCATTTAATTCAAGCGCATTTCATTTACTTTTAGAAAGACTGTAGTTTTAGCTTGCACTTTCACATGTCAATCAAATGCCCCACCCATCAACAATAATCTGGCTCAGTTGGAAAGGCCTGTTGTCAATAAGTGAGTTGACGGACACATTTTCACTTAACCTCACAAGCATTTCTCTTACTCAGATTGTGCCACTGCAGTGCAATTGTGGTAGAAAGACAAAATGGGTTCAAAGACTACTCTGTGAGCTCTTGGCAACCCAGAGACTGTACTGCTGCCTGCTCATCACTGCAGCCGCACTGACCGCTGTCTACTGGAGAGTGGGCAAGGATGGACAGAACATGAAGGATCTGTGAAAAGAGAGAGACACAGAGAAGAAGGGGATAGAGAGCTAGAAAAGGAGAAAAGAAAGGAGGAGAGGTAGAGAGGAGAGGACGGATGGCACATAGAACACTGACTGGATCTCTGAACCCTCAGAGACTGAACTGTCATTCTAGTTTAGTGTCTGAGGATTCAGGACTGTAGGGTTAGAGGAGACATTGGGATTCAGCAAAAGAGAGAGAGAGAGGATAGAGAGAGAGGAGGGCAGAAGGGAAAAGAGAGGGAGGAGAAGAAAGAAGATGGGGAGACAGAGATAGTGAGAAAGTGTAAAGGAAAAAAAAGAAAAATGAAGGAAAAGGGTAGCAAGAACAGGAAGAGAGATAGTGAGAGAGAGAGAAAGGATGGGTAGATTTGATGAGAAAGTGAAGAGAGCAGGGAAGAGAAGGGGAGTGTGGGGATGGAGGGAGATGGAGGCCTGGAGATGTGTGGAAGGAATGTTCTTAAGTGCTGTGATGACAGACTCAACTGCCACAGAGATTAACATGGGAGAGATGCAGCAGGGCCATTAAACTGCATGTCATTGTGAACCTGACCAAGAGATTAAGATGCTGAAGGTTAATGTGTGTGATGTTTACATTCAAATTCCTGATTTTCTACTTTACATGAAGTCTGTGAATGAAGGACTATGAGATTCTGTGGCTTGAATAGGCATGCAGTGAATGTGGACTATTTGACATGACATGACTTGGACACTATATCAGGGTAACGGCAACTGTTCTGATATATGCAGTAAATTATGGATGTGTGTGAGAAGGTGATACTTCCCTCTTCTCACCGTGACGCTGGAGAACTCTACCTGAGCAGCGTTTGCTCGTGGCAGGCGCCATGGGTGCCTGCGCGAGTAGGAGAGCAAGAGAGAGAGACTCGCGACTCACTCACACACACGCACACACATGCACAAACTGCGGGTTTGTGGACAATGTATTTTGTGAACGGGGGCAAAGCATTGGGAGTGGGGGACTGATTGATTAACTATGTGGGTGATTGTGGGGAAATGTTTGTGGGGTTTGGCCGACGCCATTGACAACGCGCGTCAGCGTGTAAAGCGCGATTCTCCACCGATCACAAACACACTCATTACACACTTCTCCCTCCTAACATAAACTGCATTTTCACCAGCCTGGGCACGTAGTGAGGTACCGACTACTGTGTCTCACATTCACGCCATATTCCTCCGTTAAAACCCTGCCTAGCCTCAAACACAAACTCAAGCACAACACGCCATACTTACCGGTCTGCTTCGGCTCCATTGCCCTTCGTGGAAGCGCGCCCCCTGTGGGAGCAGTGGTTTTACACCTGGACTCGGAGCTGTAATGTAAATGTTTATTTCGTTTTGAGGTGGTGGTATGACATTAGGTTGGTGGTGGGTTATTATGTTTATGTTTAGAATCTTTTGATGGGCTTGCGAAGTTGTAAACTCTTTGTTTTAAGGTTTACCTGTTTTAAGAATGGTAGCATCCAATCTAGGGGTACGGCAGCCCTATAAAGAGGGCCCTCATTCTGCCTTTAGGGGCGATTTGCGATTGTTAGAATAAACAAAAGCAGTTTTTTTTGGAACATCTGGCTGCCTGTCTGCATCTGCTTCCACTCAACTATCCAGTTTTGCCTCACCAGTACCCGGGGTGACCGCTCGCCCCCTCACAATGTGATTTAATGTCTTAAACACTGAAGAACATTAAAACAAACAAATGCTGTTGTCAGTGTTGGGGAGGAACAAGTTACATGTAACAAAATGATATAATTTAATTCCAAAATAACAGTAATCAGTTACATTTCTTTGAAAAAAATGTGTAATTAAGTAAGTTGTTTTCAGGAAATATTTAGGATTATAATTTCAGTTCCATCTGAATATCTTCTGCAGAAACACTGACTATGTTCAATAATAGTAGTTTTGTTTTGCTGTTTTTTTCTTGTGCACAACATCCTCCATTTACATCTGAAAGTCTGATACTGTTCTGATACGTCTGATTGGGTCTCCTGTCATGTTTGAACTGGTAACAAACACCACCCACTTGCTGCTGGATCTGCAGCCTACAAACAGTCTGAGCTGCAGTTGCTGGATCTGCAGCCTACAAACAGTCTGAGCTGCAGTTGCTGAATCTGCAGCCTACAAACAGTCTGAGCTGCAGTTGCTGCTGGATCAGCAGCCTACAAACAGTCTGAGCTGCAGTTGCTGGATCTGCAGCCTACAAGCAGTCTGAGCTGCAGTTGCTGCTGGATCAGCAGCCTACAAACAGTCTGAACTGCAGTTGCCAGGAGGTCTGCAATGTCAGATAGAAACTACAATGTAGGCCAAGCCCACTGTAGAAAATAAAAACTACTTGCAGTGAGCAGCACACACATGCACAGTCAATCCCACACAAATAGACAACTGCTTATTCAGTGATGTTTACCAAATGATGAATATCAAATATTTGATTTAGCAGGGGTGGAGAAGTTTCTAGGAAAAACCCAAAAAGAGCAGAGAAGTTTGTCTTGTTCAACGAAGTCTTTATTGCGTTCACCGAGAGAATGGATATAACAGTGGTAATCCTCAACCATTCTAACCACTCTGATCTTTCTAACCATTCTAACCATTCTGATCTTTCTAACCATTCCACCCTTAGACCTTATCTATCTATCTTAAATACTCTTGCTAGTAGATGATGTAGCTGGCATAGAGCCAATCCTACGCAAAACCTCAGTTTCTGTCCTTTTGCGATGAACATGACTTCGACAGAGTTTTCAGAGAGGAATCTCCTGACATGGCACATAACTCTCTTACTGGTGTTTACACTTTCTTTTTATAGAACAACACTCTACAGCAGGTCTATTCTATTTTCGTATACACACATACTACTTGTTTCTACAGAATTCCCGACATAGGCATAGCCGATCAGCATGATCTCACAGTAAAAAGGCATTGAGGTGATGGTCACTACAGTGGCTGTGTTGAGGGAGTTTAAAAAGGATTTTAACAGCAGTCAGTGTTGAGTAATGCTGTAAGGTTAACCCTGCCAGGTTTCAAAAGTTGAAAATGGTTGACAGTTGAGAACATTCATTCAAAATGTAGAAATCCAAAAGTAATCAAATCAAAAATTACTTTGTTACAGTAATTGAAATAGTTCCACTACTGTTAGTATTTAGATGGGGTTACTTGTAACTGCAACACATTACATTTCCAAAGTAACTTTCCCAACACTGGCTGTTGTTATGGTTGTGCTGAGTGATGTGGTGTGAGGAATTCTATTGGACAAACCCAGACTGCTTTAGAGCTACTGTACTTAGGGTGCTGTGTGTGTTTATGGAGATGAAAAGTTGGTGAGAGGAATCCTATTGGACAAACCCTACTGCTTTACTGAAGGTGCTGGGTGTGTTTATGGAGGGGAAAACAGCCGTCATGTTGAAACAGCAACAAAAAATGAAGAAATAACTGCATAGATGTAATGTCAGAACAGTCATACAGACAAACCACTACTACATTAAGAGAACTTCTTACTATATTTTTCAAAGGACTGACAGTGTCTTTTAAACTGTTCAATTGTAGCCTCATCAGCTCAAACTGAGCAGGTCAAATGTCATGAATGTCTTCAGTGGGATCCTAAATGGATCTTTAGTTCAGTGTCACACATCTCTACCATGTGACAGAATCTTTGGCATCTCAAACTGTGCTGCTGTAATATAACAGAGGTCTTTATGGGTAAGATCCTCAGAGGAGATAGATTACAGTGAAAGTGTGTGTGAGAGTGTGAAGGTGTGTGTTATTATCAGGGTCAGAGAATGAGAGCTTTCCTCTGTCCCAGTCCAGCTGCACTCTGATCCTCTGGAGTTTCTGCTTACAGACAGACCACTCGCTAGGAGCCTCACAGATATGATATTTACATCCACTTTTCTTGGAGACCAAACTATATATTTTTCAGAATAGTGGAACCCTCATCAGTGCCTATCTGATACATACTATTAGCCTTTACAAGTATTTCACTATAACACAAATCCCTATCTTGGCACACAACCCAGGACACTGATACCAGTCAAATCTCTCTGGATTATGAGGAAGCCGCTGCCACTCATCACTGAGTCTCACACTGGTCAGATCCTCAGACAGGATGAGATAATGTTTAAGCAGGTATTAATAGGTATTCCAAAATGATTAGGGATTCCCAAAATATCTGACATACCAGAGTATTTGCAGTGTCAAACAGAGCAGGACAGGAGAGTCAGAGGGAGGGATCTATTAAGTACGAAGCTGATTGGTCCATTTCATAACGTTTCTTCACAGTTCTTCATTTCTGTAAGCCATATTCAGGTTCAAAGTACCAAGGTGTGTGTGCTGTAAATGAGATATAAATGATCGCAGTCAGTGTGTTTTTCTCTTTCTCTGCAATCCCAACAGTGACCTACAGGGGAAATATTCAGTCAGAGACCCATAGAGAGCAGTGCTGTAAGGGACTCATAACATGTGGAGTCTGGTCATTTATACAGAGCTATCATAACAGCACACAGATTATGTCAATCTCATCCCAAATCTACAGCTTCCATAGCTGTTAAGTAGATCTCCAACTTCCTTTTGTCAAATGCATCTCATGATGGGTTTATCAGGTATGATTATTGTCAGTTACTGTCTTTGCTGTCATATCATTGTGTCTGCTCTACTCAGGTCTATATTAACCCTCAGACACACACAAGGGAAGAACTGGACTATAAATCTGGAGTAGACCTACTTCTTCCACAAGCAGTGACCAGCCAGATAACAGAGAGACTTGAAATAGTTTATTAATCCTGTGTTTGTGTTGGGGGTAACTAAATACAGAGTGATGGATTACTGAGTGTGTTCATTCACCTCAGACCTGCACGTGTGTTTATCTAATTCAGGATTCACACAAGTCAGAATCAATACTCCTGCAGTCTCATTCACAGGGCTCAATGTCTTCATAACAGCGCCATCTAGTGGTCTCTTATGTACATCTCTGTCTTCAGCCTGACTCATCAGAGAAGGAGCTTTGAGTTTCAGTCTCTGAAACCCATGTGCATGACACTCAGAACACACAGGCCTAAACAACAGCTCCAATGTGACACCCAAAGGAGATGTCATTGCTGTCATCAGTTCATGTAGGGATAATGGACTGTAAAGCCGTCAGTGGGGAAAAGTGATGACAGGGCAAACAGGACTCTGAGGTGAAGAGACTTATTTTCCCACATCCACTGGTGGTCAAAACATCCTCCTGCTTATCATATGGCTACTTGCCACTCTGGGCAGACAGCAGAGCTGCCGTCACATCATTGATTAGCCTAAGAATAACGCATCAGCAGTTAACCAATAACACAGAATGGATGTCATGAGTTTGAGAATACTGATGGTTCAAATCACCAGCTCCTCCCCCTAAGTCTCTGTCCTTGTTTGGAGACTCAAGTCTAGCTGGGCTGATGTCATATTGAAGGAGTGTATCATTCTGAATGTGGTGTTTCATTCACTGCAGAGCAATGCTGCTCTCTCAGTGCTGACACTCATGTTCTCAAGGATAAACACACTCATCCACACACACACACACATTTATTTGGATAACATATACATGAACACACATTCTTACCCTCCACATCTGGAAATATACTAATTATGAACACAATCCACTTCTAACTGAATACATGATGAAAGACATTTCCAATGCATTTGTTCTTTCTTTTCAAATCTCTTTTCACAACCATAAAACCCACACAACATATTAGACAAACACAGCATCAGAGCCAGATCCCAATCAGAACATCATTAACTCAGAAGTAAAGCCCATGTGCTACAGATTCATCTGCTCATGCTGACCGGTCCTGATACATGGATCAGCGCCAATAGAGGACACACATATCAGGGTCAATATCTGATATTCACCAGGGTGGGTATATGACACATAACACACACGGATCAGTGTGGAGATGGATTCATGACTGACCCCAACTGGGCTCCATTCCTCTGTGTGGTTCAGTCCTGGTCCAGACAGAGACACTATCAGCTGGGCTGCTCTCGTGTTACTGAGACCTTCACTGGTAAGATCCTCATAGGACAGACCCTACCACCATTCAAGTATGGAAACACTCTCTCAGTGAAAGTGTGTGTGAGAGTGTGTAGGTGTGTGTTATTATCAGGGTCAGAGAATGAGAGCTTTCCTCTGTCCCAGTCCAGCTGCACTCTGATCCTCTGGAGTTTCTGCTTCACTGGGAGGAGAGTGAGGGACTGTGCTGGAGCACGTGCTTTATATTTACCATCTTTATACCACACTTTCCACCGTCCACTCACAGCATAATCATACTCTCCCTTCCTCTGGCCAGACTCTGTCTTCACACCCACATGCCACC
>PYXC01001449.1:25000-30000 GCA_015244755.2 Tenualosa ilisha | reverse complement strand
AAGCGCTTTCAACTTCTCACACTCTCAGTTTCACACACACACAAAAATACTGATGGCAGAGACCATCATTCCAACCTGCACATCTTGAGCATTTGGGGTGAAGAATCTTGAAGAATCATTTATCTGCATGAAATGTGTGTGTGCGTGTGCGTGTGTGTGAGTGAGTGTGTGTGTGTGTGTGTGTGTGTGTGTGTGTGGGGGGGGGGGGCATCTAAATATGATTTTCTACCAAGAAAACAATTACAGAATGTTCCTCAAAATCACTAAAGGGAACATTTATCTACATGAAATGTTACAAGTGTGTGTGTGTGTGTGTGTGTTCAAAGTCACTAAAGGGTTGCTGCCACCCAGTGTTGAGTTACAGTAATAGCAGCAGCCACAGTGGGCATGTAGAATATTGTGCTTGTACTGCATATCACAATTAGATTAAATGCAAATATGTTTCTTCACTGATAATCAGACTTACCTTTCCATCAGCTGCTGCTTCATCAACAGGACTGAACTGGTGATTCCTGTGGAGTTTGGAGTCTCGACACACCATACACACAAGCTGCTGATCATCATGACAAAACAGTCTGAGTGGGTCTTTGTGAAGACTGCACTGTGCTCCTCTCTGCCTTCTCTCCTGTAAGTACACCTCACACAGGTTTCTCAGCACAAGGCTGACTGGAGGTTCCTCTTTTGATGATCTCCTCCAGCAGAGTGGACATTCTCTGGATGGTTTAGTTTCCCAGAACTTCTTCAGACAGGCTTTACAGATGCTGTGACTACAGGACAGAACTACAGGATCCTTGTAGATGTCAGTGCACACAGGACAAGTGATCTCCTCCTCTAGCTTTGAAGCCATAGTCCAAGAATACACAGTGTTCCTAGTGCATATGTCCCTCGCCTCACACACACTTTCACTTTCAGTTTAATGAAAAAAAAGAATACAGTGTTCCTAGTGCAAGTGTCCCTCGCCTCACACACACTTTCACTTTCAGTTTAATGAAAAAAAAGAATACACAGTGTTCCTAGTGCAAGTGTCCCTCGCCTCACACACACTTTCACTTTCAGTTTAATGAAAATCACATGACTTTCAAAACCCTTCTGGCTTCTCTTAACTTAAACCTAATCTAATCTCTTAATTCTTTTTGAAAAACCTTAAGTCCTCTTTGATATAGTTTCTATTTTATCCCCACCTGCTGTTGTAGTTTCTGTAGAGGAGTAGCAGAGACCAGAGCAGCCGTCTGTCACTGAGCTTCACTTTCTCCCTTAGGACAGGGAGGGAGGGGTTTAGTTGAACAGGAAGCTGATTGGTCAGTGTCATATTTCATCTGAAAACCGGTTATTCAGCTCTTTCAGTCAGGTTCAATGTGGCCTCTAACTGACGGCATAAACATATAATGTCAGAGTTGATTTTCTCTCTGCTGTCCACACAAATGATCCCATTTGAACTCATTTTCATTCTCAGAAGCCTGAATGAACTTTAACCAACATAAATGTTCTTAGATTTTTTATTTTTTTCACAGAATCTTGTTTCTTCTGAACACATTTATTCCCAGAGAGCTGAATGTGCTGAGTGACACCTACAGTATCTGCACACACTCACATCAGCTGCAGACTTTAGTCATTTAGCAGCTTGTATGTAGAGCAGCACTAAAGCATACAGACTCATCCAGCCTTTACTCTGGACACTCTAGATACCACACTCACCATAAGATAAGACATCCACTCAACATCTGGACTGATTGAACACTCTAGACAACACACTCACCATAAGATAAGACATCCACTCAACATCTGGACTGATTGGACACTCTAGATAACACACTCACCATAAGATAAGACATCCACTCAACATCTGGACTGATTGGACACTCTAGATAACACACTCACCATAAGATAAGACATCCACTCAACATCTGGACTGATTGGACACTCTAGATAACACACTCACCATAAGATAAGACATCCACTCAACATCTGGACTGATTGGACACTCTAGATAACACACTCACCATAAGTGCGTGTCTGCGTGCGTACGTACGTGCTGTGTGTCTGTGTCTGTGTGTGTGTGTGTGGTGTGTGTGTGTGTGTGTGTGTGTGTGTGTGTGTGTGTGTGTCAGAGATGAGATCAGATCACCATAAGACATTCAGTCAGAATCTGGACTGATATCATCTCCATTGTCTGAGGAGAAGAGATGCAGATGTTGTGTGTGTGTGTGTGTGTGTGTGTGTGTGTGTGTGTGTTCTTTTCCTATTATTATTTTTTTTTTGGCAAACCACAGCACTGATCCCTATATTCACTGAAACGTGGCTACACAACGGAATACCGGACAACGCTATCGAGTTAGCCGGACGCCGTACACTTCGACGGATAGAACAGCAGATGATACCGGTAAAACAAGAGGCGGAGGACTGTGCATTTATGTAAACAAAGCTTGGTGTATAAACTCTGCCATTGTTGGGAAACACTGCTCAGCTGACCTGGAGTATCTCATGGTCAAGTGTAGACCGTTCTATCTTCTGAGGGAGTTCACCTCCACCATAATAACAGCTGCATACATCCCTCCGGATGCAAATGCCAAACTTGCTATGGACACACTCCAGGCAGCCATTGGCAAACAACAATCCGCACACCCGGAGGCAGCATTTATTGTGGCGGGAGACTTTAACCACTCCAACCTGAAGACAGTGCTACCTAAATTTCACCAGCATGTCTCCTGCAGCACCAGAGGAGACAAAACACTGGATCATGTCTACACCAACATTGCTGGTGCCTACACAGCAACTCCCCTCCCCCACCTGGGACAGTCTGATCACCTCTCTTTGTTTCTCACCGCGAGGTATTCACTGCTCATCAACCGTGTGAAACCAACAAAGAAGACCATCAAGGTGTGGCCAGCGGAGGTAGACTCTGTACTCCAGGACAGGTTCAAAGACACGGACTGGAGCAGATTTACCTCAGTGGCCACCGAAGGCTCCCATGTGATCTTTGACTCTTACACCTACTTAGTATTGGATTACATCAACACCACAATCGACAGTGTTACTACTGAAAAGCAGATCACCACGTACCCAAATCAGAAACCATGGATGAACAAGGAAGTGCGGCTTCTACTGAAGGCACGTGACAGTGCCTTCAGATCAGGGGACAAACAGGCCTACAGTACATCCAGGGCTGACCTGAAGAGGGGCATTAAGAAGGCCAAGCACAGCTACAAGCTGAAGGTGGAGGAACATTTCACAACATCTGACCCCCGATGCGTGTGGCAGGGCATTCAGGCCATATCTGACTACAAGCCCAGCAACTCCACACAGACAGCCATAGATCTGTCCTTCCTCAAGGAGCTAAATGACTTCTATGCTCGCTTTGACAAGGACAACAAGGATAAGACTGCCATCACCCTCCCCTCCCCACCCCTGACCACACTCACTGTCACAGATGTCCACAACGCACTGAGCCACATCAATGCCCATAAGGCCGCTGGACCTGATGGCATTCCTGGACACGTGCTGAGAGCCTGCGCTGGGCAGCTTGCAGGGGTCTTCACAGACATCTTCAACAGGTCCCTGGCCCAGGCAGCAGTACCAGCATGCTTCAAGACCACCTTGATAGTGCCAGTGCCGAAACACTCATCACCTACGTGTTTGAATGAGTACTTAAGCCTAGCTTAAGCCTTAAAGTGACTGAAATTGTTAATGAGGCAGGCTGCACCCAGTTGTTTGTTTTCAGTTTTCAGAGCCTGTGTATTAACCTGAACAGCCCAACTATAACATCAAAATGTACAGTCTGATCGTGACCAATTGACTGGACAATCCTCAGAATCAGCAGTTGTCTGTCAAACTGCCTCTGCACACAATAGGATAGCACTATGACTATCAGAGCAAAGGCAGCATAACAATAAATACATCATTTTTTGAAACTAATAACTTGCCTGATGATGGTGATCTGACAGAAACATTGCAGAGTTAAATAAGTTTATCTGCAAATGAGAACAGTGTGCAGGAGCTTCTATTTTCCCTGAAGTTGGTGACCCTGTGGACCTTCTCTGATGCACCTGTCCAAAGGAGGCGTGTAAAAACACTCAATTTTCTCACACTTATACACACACGTCTTTGCCTTCTCAACGTTCAAAGAAAAGCCCAAGTCTAACTCCAAAGCCGTTTCAAACGACTGCTGCTCCTTGGCCACATCTTAGTTGTTTTGCACTGTCACGGCCCTGTCGTCATCATGCTAACCCCATCCATCGACTCTCTCCCAAGACAGAGTGCTGAGATTAGTCCTGCCAAGCCTCGGTAGACCTAGTGAGGCCTTATGGTGTGTGGCAAAGATAGTGTGTTGAGATTAGTCCTGCCAAGCCTCGGTAGACCTAGTGAGGCCTTATGGTGTGTGGCAAAGATAGAGTGTTGAGATTAGTCCTGCCAAGCCTCGGTAGACCTAGTGAGGCCTTATGGTGTGTGGCAAAGATAGAGTGTTGAGATTAGTCCTGCCAAGCCTCGGTAGACCTAGTGAGGCCTTATGGTGTGTGGCAAAGATAGAGTGTTGAGATTAGTCCTGCCAAGCCTCGGTAGACCTAGTGAGGCCTTATGGTGTGTGGCAAAGATAGAGTGTTGAGATTAGTCCTGCCAAGCCTCGGTAGACCTAGTGAGGCCTTATGGTGTGTGGCTTGACTTACCGGCTGAGACATTTGGATCATGTGTATCATAAAAAGACCAGATTTTTGTGCAGTGACCCAAGAAAATCATGAGCTACAGGTCATGCGGAGATATTATCTTTATGTTAGAAAAAATGTCATGCGTTTACAAAACATGTAAAATCACTTACTGCAGCTTTAAGTGTGTGTATACAATGCACATAGAGGGTTTTTTAGGATTCCAGTAAATTGGCAAATAACAGAACATGAACTAAATAAATAATAGCTGATAACAGCAATTAAGAGGAACTGTGTGTAGCAGAGCTGACGCCATTTACCAGAATCTTGAACAAGTTAGGGAGCAATGAGGAGCAGAATTTT
>PYXC01001449.1:0-15000 GCA_015244755.2 Tenualosa ilisha | reverse complement strand
AGAGAGACAGAGAGACAGAGAGAGAGAGAGAGAGAGAGAGAGAGAGAGAGAATTATTGATTGCAAAACACCCAAAGAGCATACGTCCCAGGAAATCGTTGTTATTCCATCTCTGTAAATCTCCCAACTTTGACTATTTCTGAAAACTGGTAAATGATAAGGGATTGTATTCATATTCATAAAGCGCTTTCAACTTCTCACACTCTCAGTTTTACACACACACACATACTGATGGCAGAGACCATCATTCCAACCTGCACATCTGGAGCATTTGGGGTTAAGAATATTGAAGAATCATTTATCTGCATGAAATGTGTGTGTGTGTCTGTGTGTGTGTGTGAGTGAGTGTGTGTGTGTGTGGGGGGGGGGGGGGCATCTAAATATGATTTTCTACCAAGAAAACAATTACAGAATGTTCCTTAAAATCACTAAAGGGAACATTTATCTACATGAAATGTTACAAGTGTGTGTGTGTGTGTGTGTGTGTTCAAAGTCACTAAAGGGTTGCTTCCACCCAGTGTTGAGTTACAGTAATAACAGCAGCCACAGTGGCCATGTAGAATATTGTGATTGTATTGCATATCACAATTAGATTAAATGCAAATATGTTTCTTCACTGATAATCCGACTTACCTTTCTATCAGCTGCTGCTTCATCAACAGGACTGAACTGGTGATTCCTGTGGAGTTTGGAGTCTCGACACGAGTAACACACAAGCTGCTGATTATAATGACAAAACAGTCTGAGTGGGTCTTTGTGAAGACTGCACTGTGCTCCTCTCTGACTTCTCTCCTGTAAGTACACCTCACACAGGTTTCTCAGCACAAGGCTGACTGGAGGTTCCTCTTTTGATGATCTCCTCCAGCAGAGTGGACATTCTCTGGATGGTTTAGTTTCCCAGAACTTCTTCAGACAGGCTTTACAGAAGCTGTGACTACAGGACAGAACTACAGGATCCTTGTAGATGTCAGTGCACACAGGACAAGTGATCTCCTCCTCTAGCTTTGAAGCCATAGTCCAAGAATACACAGTGTTCCTAGTGCAAGTGTCCCTCGCCTCACACACACTTTCACTTTCAATTCAGTGAAAATACCTTGATCCTCTTGGCTTCTCTTAACTTAAACCTAATCTAATCTCTCAATTCTTTTTGAAAAACCTTAAGTCCTCTTTGATATAGTTTCTATTTTATCCCCACCTGCTGTTGTAGTTTCTGTAGAGGAGTAGCAGAGACCAGAGCAGCCGTCTGTCACTGAGCTTCACTTCCTCCTTCAGGACAGGGAGGGATGGGTTTAGTTACACAGGAACCTTCAGGACAGGTGAGTCAGAGGGAGGGATCTGAAGGAGCTCAAAACCAGTTCTTCACTTTTATCTGGCTGGTGCAGTTTCAAAGTACCAAGGGGAGTGAGCTGTAAAATGAATAGGTATGAACAAACTCACTGGCAGTGGTTTTCCTGTGCTATCCACACAAGCGATCACATTTCTCAAGGAGACGTGTTTCTAAACAGTCAGAGTGAGACCCAGTGCTGTGTGACCCCTTAACTCCAGAACATACTGCTTCAGATTGTAAATCTCTACAAGTTTTTTTTGTTTATTGAATCTATTATTGTCCTCACTGCCATCATGTTGTTTGAAAGCTCTGCTGCTTAGTTATATCGTTTCTATCAGAGACGTGTGACTAACCAGCTACCAGTGGACTTGCGGTTCAAATATTTATGAAGCCTGTGCTCCAGACTTGTATGTTTGGTAGTTTTTAGCTGAAAGTTCAGGTTTAATATAAAACCCTTTAAAAACAAAAACAGTTGGCCAAATTGTTGTACAGTCCAGCTATTTTCAATCGCTAAGAAGCTTTTGTCCAATCATCAGCCTTATTTTCAAAACTCTACATACAATTTGCACACCATCTGCTTGTTCTGGGAATTTTCACACTACATGCAGTCAATGAATGCATTTCTATAATGTTTACATTTACTTTACATACAGGATCCCCCCAACACCAAAATGACGCATCTTATATGGCTTATTTGCTTAAACACTGCGTGCCAGAATTGGAAATCTAATGTCTAACTTTAAACTTTAAATACAAAACTCTTAGTCTGGCAATAACTGCAGCACAATGGTTACAAGATCATAATTCTTGAATGACCACTAAACAGATAACTGGGAAAAAAATAGAAAAGGAAGAATAGACAAACTGTCTCCAGTTTTAATTGCAGCTGGATAGTTTGACGAGGATTTAGTTTTGTTGTTTTGTTGTATTTAGAGGTTTTGAAAAAAAAGTAATTACAGATTGGGTTAAGCATATTAGCAGCTGGGAATAACTGTAGGCCCGTGTTAATTTCCATGGATTAATTGTGTTTGGTTTAATCTCTCTCTGCATTCCCTTGTAAGAGACCTTGAGTTGGTGAAAGGCACTGGATAAATGTGAATTATTATCATACACTACTGATGAATGAAATTATTAATGAAATAATGTGTCTTTAGCTGGATTTCCATCTAACTTACCCGCATTTCATATTCGCATATTAAAGAAAATTTGGCTGAAGAATATGCAGTGTGCACTGGGCTCTGGAATAACATTCAGGAGTCTAATCTAAATCTAATATCTAAAACTTTAAATACAAATGCATCAATGAAACGCTCATTATAAGTGGACAGAAACACTCTAATCAGTGGTAAGGAATGAGGAGTCTGAAGCTCTCCAGCAGTGTTGGATGAGTCTGTATGACACAATGTGCTCACTGTGTTCAGTTATCACTTCCATCTTCTCCCAGACTCAGGTTTGGCCAGGTTCAGGTTGCCCAGGTGCTTTGCCACATTGATCAGAGCTCCTGAAACCCTCTCTGGATCCTGCAGTGTGCACTGGGCTCTGGAATAACATTCAGGAGTCAGTGCTGCTGTGGGTTTGGGTTCAGAACCACAGAGAAGAGAGAGACAGGAGGCAGATCACTCACCTTTCCACTGTGCTCTTGTAGGTCTGGAAAAGAACAAAAGACAGAATGTCTATAAGAAAAGCTTAGAATATGCACATGCACATGCAACACACACACACAGAGACAAACACACACACACACACACACACACACACATACAGTATAGTGCATTATGTCCTTGTGTGTGCTGTGCCTGGTTTTGCTTTGTTTGTTCTGCATTGTTTGTCTGAGTTTCAGACTCCTAGGGCTCTCTTTTCAGGATCATATGCGCATTGTCTAAAGTCTGTCGCGCAAGTTGCTTTGGGGGCGTGCCCGACACAATTTGGTATTTTGACGGCGGGAAAAGTGAACATTGCGCCAGGCGCATGGTTCAAAAGGGTTGGTCTTAAAGTACTTCATTAGTCATGGGTGTGTTTTGGGCGTAACATACAATTAACTAATCAGGATTTATGCTCTCATTCCCTTTAAAAGCCAGCGGCGCATTTTCCATGGTGTGTTGCTATTATGATGGCGAATTTACCCCGAAGACAGGAGCGTTTTTCGATGGAGGAGACCGATCTGCTAGTGCATGAGGTAAAAGCACGTGAACAGGTTATCTTCGGGGATGGAAAGAATCCCCCCAAACCTCCACGGGTCAAGGAAGTATGGGAGGAAATATCCTCAGTTGTGTCCTCCGCCTTTGGCAAAAAAAGAACATCCGAACAGTGCTGAAAGCGGTACAATAATGTTATAAGACGGGGGAAACAAAAGCGTTCAAGGCAAATTAATAAATATTGTGATATATGTGATGTACATTTATATTTCATATTTCCAGGGACTCCATAATTTTTTTCTCCACATGAAAAACTTTTGTATAAACCCTGCTGCGCGCTCCTGCTGATAAGAGAAGCAGGGTGTGCGCGCATTGTGCACGCTTTCATATCCCAAAGCGCTGTGCGCCCCTAAAATAGCTTTTCAGCAATGCGCAACTGACGACAGACCAGGGTTTTGTTGGACACTGGCAGATTTTTTTGCGTCCTTATAATAGCATCTGGCACGCTTTGCACCAGACCACACCTCTTCTTTTCGCTGACACACTCGTGACGGCGCAGTGTCATCTGCTATCTAGACAACGTGATTTTTTGCCGGAAAAAATGAACGATGCGCTGCCACAGAATAGTAATGACACCATGCGCATGTCGTGAATGCACAGTGCGCCGCGGCATGATAGGACCCCTATTCTCCTGTTTTTCTATACCTTAATGTCTAGACTAGGTCATGACAGCACACACACACACACACAAAGATACACACACACACTCACACTCACACACAAACACACACACACACCCACTTACACTCAAGTCACATACACGTACAGACATAAACATGCACACGTACATGCCCTCACACGCAAGACACACTCTCACTCACTCTCTTATTCAGTGTGTGTGTGTGAGGTGGTGTGTGCACAACTGTATAACATGCACACCCATACACACAAACACATACACACACACACACACACACAAACACACACCCACACACACACACACACACACACACACACAAACACACACACACACACATACACTAACTGACAAAATGATTCTAACCTGCAGGAATGTGACATCATCAGCTCCCATCTTCTCCTCTATGGCTCTGATTGTGTCTGAAAGAGATGAGATCTCTCTGCTCATCTTCTCAATCTTCTCCTTCATCATCTGACTCTTCTGCTCCTTTTCCTCCCTCAGTGCAGCTATCCTGGCTGCCTCTTCATCTCGTAGAAACTGGTGAAGCTTCTCAAACTCCTCCTTGATCTGCCTCTCTGTGTGCTGGGCCTGAGTCTGGAATGAGTTCAAGAAAAGAAATCCTCAATGATATTATGAAGCCCTGATCATTTAGACTCCAATTTCCAAGAATACTCATAGTATACATACAGCACATATTGCTACAATGCAAACCCTAATAAAATAAGAATAGCAAACACGTAGCTTATGTTTTATTTCTTACCTTAATATGTTTTGCCATTTTCTCACAGGTGACTTTAGTTTTTTCAAAATTCTTCAGCTTTGTCTTTAAGGACCCCAGATTGGTCTTGAGCTTCATCTGAACACAGAACACAGAACGCCACATGACTGAACACAGAACACAGAACACCACATGACTGAACACAGAACACAGAACAACACATGACTGAACACAGAACAGCACATGACTGAACACAGACAACAGAACACCACATGACTGACACAGAACACAGAACACCACATGACTGAAACAGAACACCACATGACTGAATACAGAACACAGAACACCACATGACTGAAAACAGAACAGGACCACATGACTGAACACAGAACAGCACATGACTGAACACAGAACACCACATGACTGAACACAGAACACAGAACACCACATGACTGGATACAGAACAGCACATGACTGAACACAGAACACAGAACACCACATGACTGAACACAGAACACCACATGACTGAACACAGAACACACATCACAGAACACAGAACACCACATGACTAAATACTGAACATTACATGACTGAATACAGAAGAACAAATGACTGAAAACAGAACATAGAACACCACATGACTGACCACAGAACACCACATGACTGACCACAGAACACCACAGAATGATTACAGAACACAGAATACAGAACACCCCATAATTGAACACAGAACACCACATGACTGAACACAGAACACAGAACAACATATGACTGAACACAGAACACCACATGACTGAATACAGAACACAGAACACCACATGACTGAATACAGAACACAGAACACCACATGACTGAACACAGAACACAGAACACCACATGACAGAACACAGAACACCACATGACTGAACACAGAACACCACATGACTGAACACAACAGCTGGGATAGCAGTGAATATCACTAATTATAGCTTCTGCTTGACACTACATAATATCTAGTTGAATATAACTCACTGATTTAGCTGAACACCACAAGATGTGAGCTAATATAACATGACAGATTTAGACTGAATATGAAAGTGAAAGTGTGGTTGCAGGTCTGTGCAGTCAGTGGAAGACTGCAGTCTATATTTCATCTGCTCATTGGCAGGTGTTCCACACTGCCACCTAATGGTCTGTTACAGGAAAGCAACTTTAAGCAGAAAAGCTGTTTTGTCATAATAGATCATAGATCATAGTGTAATATCTTCATTCATGGTTATGAAACTTACCTTACAGTCAGCTGCTGCTTCAGTAATGGGACTGAACTTGTGATTCTCATGCTGCTTTGAGTCTCTGCACACCAAACACACCAGCTGCTGATCGTTCTGACAGAGGAGCCTGAGTGTGTCATTGTGGAGACTGCAGACTGTTCCTCTCTGATTCCTCTCCTGTAGATGCAGCTCACACAAGTTTCTCAGTGCAAGGTTGAGTGGAGGATCACCTCTTGATGTACTCCTGCAGACTGGGCATTTTCTGTATCCGCTGGTTTCCCAGAACTTCTTCAGACAGGCTTTACAGATGCTGTGACTACAGGACAGAACTACAGGATCCTTGTAGATATCAGCACACACAGGACAGGTGATCTCCTCTTCCAGTTTGGAAGCCATTTTCCAATTCCTAGATTTGAAATGAAGAGTGTGCTTAGAGCAATGAGCCTTCTTCTCACAGACTTTCACTTTCACGTGGAGAAAATCAAATCTGTTTCTGTATCCTCTCAGAGTTTTAACTTAATTTTACCAGCATAGCCAACTTCCTAACCTCTTTCTTGAAACAGCTCTATCTAGTTTTAATGTTTCTATTTTATTCCCACCTGCTGCTGTAGGCTGGTAGAGGAGTAGCAGAGACCGAGCAGCCGTCTGTCACTGGTCTTCACTTCCTCCTTCAGGACAGGAGAGTCAGAGGGAGGGATTTGGAGGAGCTCAGAACTGATTCTTCACTTCGTTCTGCCCTGTTCAGGTTCAAAGTACCAAGGGGAGTGAGCTGTAATATGAATAGATATGAACAAAGTCACTGAACAAGCCGATGGTGTGCAAATTGTATTTAGAGTTTTGAAAATGAGGCTGAGGATCAGACAAAAGCTTGTTAGTGATTGAAAAAACTTTAACAGTAGTTGGTCAGAGGACCTCAGTGATCTCATGGTTGTGTTTGAATGTAAGGAATCTGCTAAGTAGGGTTGAGCTTACAAACAAATAACAGAATTTTAAAATGTATCCTAAAGCACACAGGGAGCCAATGAAGAGACTTAAGAACAGGAGTGATGTGCTCTCGCTTCTGTGTTCTGGTCAGGAACCGTGCTGCAGGGTTTTGAACTAGTTGAAGCCTTGACAAAGAGGAGCAGCTAAGACCAGCATAGAGTGCATTGCAGTAATCTAGGCAGGATTTCATAAAGTTGTGTATGACTCTATCTCTAGATTACCAGGCCATAAAAAAGGTTCGACCCTTGATAAGAGTCTTAAATGGAAAAATCTAGATTTGACTACATTATTTATATGTTTCTTTAGTTTGAAATCTGAAACTAATTCTTTGCTGGTCTCAGTTAGGAGATCATTATTAAATAATCTCAGACATCTGACATGCATGTGTGTGTATCCAATCCAGGCTACAATTTGCATTAGCAAAAATACTCGTATAGATTTCATTCATGTTTAAATAATTTCACAGCACCACCTAGTGGTCACTTATTAACCCCACAGTCTTTAGCCTGACATATGAACACTAAGCTAAAATATGACACACACACACAAAGGAAACGGCATTGTAACATCATCAGTTAATACTTAAAATAAATAATAAGATATTTGACTCTATCCTGCTCTGGAACCCTGGGCCTGGTTAGCCCATTCAGTAAGTCAGCCCTGTCTGAGACCAGATTGAAATGAAACTCAGAAGCCCAGTCTACTAATACTATAATTCCCTCTCCTCTCCTCCCCACCTCTCGCTCTCCTCCTCCTCCAGAGTCATGCTCGCATTTTCAGGAAGCAATGGATGAAACATTATTTTGTGTCCAGAGATTTCTGGATTTCAAGAGTGCAAACCCCTTCCTTTTGGACTTACTCACTCATGTTTATGTTTATAGGCTCTTGATAGATGCTTTCATCTCAAGCATCACACAATTCTAAAACACTACAAAAAATACAAGGCAAAAAAATGATGATGTAAAAACTTGACTTGACACATGGGTCATTCCGTGTGGTAGAGATAAGTTATTGCCCTTACACAAATCCAAAATTCAGAAATGCAAAATTTGAGAACTCTTTTTATTGGTATTTTTTCTGAGAAAACATTTTGCCCATGAATGGGACAACTTTGACCTTTCACTTTTCACCTTTCGTCACTTCAAAGAATAATGAAATTTGACACCTTGCTACACTGGGGTTTCAAGAGTAATTCCTGAAAAGCTCAGATCATCATCTGTTTTGTGAGATCATGGGTTTCCTCACACAGCTGAAAATGTGATGGTGATTTTCCAAAAATCGCCTAAGACATTTGTTTACATACACCATGTAATTTATAAGTATACCATGTGATGTTTTGTTGATGCAGCCATGTGTTTCACCTCAAAAAAGAGGGGGGTGGGGGTGGTGTTGTTTTTTAATCATGAAAAACTAAGCAATCAACTGTTTTTTTTAGGTTAATGGTAGACCCTATGTGCCTAAATTATGAACAGATGAGCATTCATCTTCAATGCAAACTTAAAAAGACATGAAACATTTCATTTTCTGTGCCGACCACGATGTGATGGCTTATTTGGGCTTCAGAACCATGGATAAGGTCCGATCACGCGAACGTGTAAGAGGATTGGCAGGGGAACATTAGCCTAATGGGATTGGTCTGTAAAACGTAACAATAATGATTTCACATGTCATAAAATATGATTTCATATGTTATGTCAAAGTAACTAATTATAAAACTAAATAAACTGTTTGCTCTGATGTCAGATTTCATGTGGCCTTTTCGGTTTTCTGTTGGCGTGTCATCTGCAGCGTGTCGTCCTTCTTTTATCTCTGCGAATGTCTGCGCAGGGAACGAACACACGTTTGGCCCAATAACAGCGATGTATGAGTTGGATGTTGACTTAGTCTTTTTTGTGCTGGTCCTGTGAAGTAGGACGACATGCTGCTTTGAACGCGTTTCATTTTCCCTCGTTTTTTATTAGTTCCGCGTAGAATGCAGAAACAGTGTATTTATGTGCATGGGGACGTTCGCGAACAACGAGATTGTGTAAGAAACTGTCACAACCTGATTTCAATGTCAATTGTTTTTTTTTTGTTTTGTTTTTTTGATTATTGACGGGGTTTTATCCCCCCGAGGATAAAATTCATTCAGCAGAGGTAAAAACCAGAGGGGGGATGATCCCCAACCATTCCCCCCTACAAATGGCACCCTTCATGTGCCCATGTTCCCACCCTTTACCTAAATCAGTCAGTTAGCCTGATTATTACCTCACCTGTTATTTGTGGTATGTTAAAAGTTACTTAGGTGTCAGTTTTTTTCTCACTTTAAGGTCCATTTATATGGCCAGAAAAAATGGTTGTTTAAAATTTTTCCAAGTGGTTTAATTTGATAAAAAGGAATATGTAACAAACCATCAATTATAGTAGTGTGCCATCAAGTCCTCCTCCTCAACAAAAAAAAATATCTTACAATTAGGTACCCATGATTTTTGAGTCATTTTATTTTTATTTTGCCTTTTGTCTTTATTCTTTTGTTTTGATCAGAATGCATCCATATGTAAATTCATACAGTAAATATGTTGCTGATACAGGATAACACAAACCAAAATTCTCATCTGGATTGCTATTATTTACAAAGCGATTAAAAAACATTCATATAATGTTTTATGGTTGAACAGCAAATAAAACATGGAAAGTTTTTCTATACCATGCAGATCAGAGACAGAGAAAAAAAACACAAAATGAAACTTCAAGACAATGTTTAGCAAAACACCCATCCTATGCATGGTTTTTGACACCTTCTACCTCTAACTTTTACTCACTGTGCAAACATACAAAGCATTTATCACAGCAAGCTCTCATAATAAAAAACACCAATTTTCAAAAGGTTTTGTATTCAAAGAAAGCTCTCTAATCTCTCTGTACACCACCCACAGAAACAAAGACAGCATTCAGATGTACCAGTATTGCTACACTTTTCGAAAAGGGTTACAATGGGTATACTCCCCAGTTTCAACTGTTACTGCATTCACAGCCCTCAATAGCCTCATATCTTTTCAAAGATTTTTAAAGGGTGTGATAACCATTATATCTAATAACCACTATATTTAATAAGAAACAAAAAAAATCTTAAGTATTACTTGGTTTCTTAGTCCTGGCACTTGTGGGAAATGTCCGTATGAGCACTGTGACTGTGGTTGTGAAGTCATAGTCAACATAACAGAGAGGCCCATCTGATTTGTGTGAATATGCTGGGAACTATCAGAGAATTAGAAAAGAATGTTCACTCTGCCTATTTGTTAGAAATTGAGACTTTCTGTCAAAGCTTGGCTGTTTTTATGATTGGTAGGAGGTTTTTAATTCTGTAATCACAGCTGTTGCAGTAATCCGCAGCAAGAGTTTTTTTCATTACTGTGCTGAAGGGTGAAACATCACATGTAAAACAAAGAATTTTCAACCTTGTCTCATCTAATCTATAATCTAAAGTGTTACCGATTGGCTAAGTTGTGAGTGCTCACATTGCTGTTTGCATGATTGGGACACCACCTCTGATAAATTGTTCAATTAACAACACTAAAGTCACATTGCAACATCACATGCATCACATGCATGCACATACATCACATGCAACCACGCTTTTGTTTCTCGATAATTGTAAATTGTTTACAGGTACTTTTTTGACGATTTCATGCTTCTCCAGTGTTTCACGTCACAACGCTATGAACTGTGGGTAATTCTCTTTAGCAAAGTCTGCATGCGATGTGGACTTAAGGAAGAGGCTTAGGAAGGGTACAACCAAGCACTCGAGCACTTTAGATTTTGACAGCCGATCACCACTAAACCCTTGAGAACTTAGCATGAAAGCGCATTTGTATCTGTGAGTCTGTAAGGGAGACTATTAAATATATTTTAAAATGGTTAATATATTGTAGCTGCATATATGTTAATATATTATGTTTCCATATGGGGACAGGAGCTTTATCAGCTCAAACTGTGCAGTTAAAATCTAATGGAAGTCTTTAATGCTAAGACCCTCAGTGGAGAGAGTTTATAGCCAATAGCAAAGTAGGGAAACACTCTCTCAGTGAAAGTGTGTTTGAAGGTGTGTAGGTGTGTGTTTGTATCAGGGTCAGAGAATGAGAGCTTTCCTCTGTCCCAGTCCAGCTGCACTCTGATCCTCTGGAGTTTCTGCTTCACCTTAAGGAGAGTGTAAGTATGAGGTGGAGCACATGCTCTATATGCACCGTCTTTAGTCCATATACACCACAGTCCACTCATGGAGACGTAGTCCCCCTTCCTTAGAAGAGACTCTGTCATCACACCCACATCCAACCATGAGTTCTCCCCAACCTCCACATCCCAGCAGTGAGTCCCTGAGTTAAAGCCCTCAGAGCCCAGGACACTGGAATGCATATCAAATCTCTCTGGGTTATCAGGAAGCTGCTGCTCCTCATCACCACGTCTCACACTGGTCAGATCCTCAGACAGGATGAGGTTGGGTTTCGCAGTGTTGGGATCCAGAGTGACAGGAGCTGCAGAGAGAAAGAACACACACATGAGCTGAACACTGAGTGATGTGTGATGAGGATGTGAATGATGGTCATTATTAATAGTGGTGTTACCAAGTGGAATGGCAGGAGAAGTAGGAACAGTGAAATGCTCTTTAGTCATCAGTATGAAGGGATCCCAGCTGTGCAGGAGTTTACTCACAGGAGAGGGGGTGTTAGTGGAATGATGGGGAGTAGCATTGCTGTGTATTCTCACTCGTTTATCATCTCTGTCTCTATCACTCTCTCCATCTTTTCACACCATCTCCATAATCCATCCTTCCATTCCTTCCACAGTGACCCATCCTTCCTCTGTGTGTGTGTGTGTGTGCGTGTGTGTGTGTGTGTGTGTGTGTGTCTGGTCTGAGTGTGTGAAGGAGAGAGATAATGTGTTTGTACTCACTGTACTGAACCATTTCCTGCATCTTCTCCCAGACTCTGAACTTCAGGTTGCCCAGGTGCTTTGCCACATTGATCAGAGCCCCTGAAACCCTCTCTGGATCCTGCAGTGTGCACTGGGCTCTGGAATAACATTCAGGAGTCAGTGCTGCTGTGGGTTTGGGTTCAGAACCACAGAGAAGAGAGAGACAGGAGGCAGATCACTCACCTTTCCACTGTGCTCTTGTAGTTCTGGAAAAGAACAAAAGACAGAATGTCTATAAGAAAAGCTTAGAATATGCAGATGTACATGCAACACACACACACACACACACACACATACACTGACTGACTCTATGATTCTGACCTGCAGGAATGTGACATCATCAGCTCCCATCTTCTCCTCTATGGCTCTGATTGAGTCTGAAAGAGATGAGATCTCACTGCTCATCTTCTCAATCTTCTCCATCATCATCTGACTCTTCTGCTCCTCTTCCTCCCTCAGTGCAGCTATCCTGGCTGCCTCTTCATCTCGTAGAAACTGGTGAAGCCTCTTAAACTCCTCCTTGATCTGCTTCTCTGTGTGCTGGGCCTGAGTCTGGAATGAGGTTAAAGAAAGAAATATCCAAGAATACATGAGACACATACATACACAAACATTCACACACACACACACACACAGACAGACACACAAGTACAGCAATACATACATACATACATTTTATACTCATAGTATACATACAGCACATATTGTTACAATGCAAACCCTAATAAAATAAGAATAGCAAACACGTAGCTTATGTTTTATTTCTTACCTTAATATGTTTTGCCATTTTCTCACAGGTGACTTTAGTTTTTTCAAAATTCTTCAGCTTTGTCTTTAAGGACCCCAGATTGGTCTTGAGCTTCGTCTGAACACAGAACACAGAACACCACATGACTGAACACAGAACACAGAACAACACATGACTGAACACAGAACACAGAACAACACATGACTGAACACAGAACAGCACATGACTGAACACAGACAACATAACACCACATGACTGACCACAGAACACAGAACACCACATGACTGAAAACAGAACACCACATGACTGAATACAGAACACAGAACACCACATGACTGAAAACAGAACACAGAACACCACATGACTGAACACAGAACACAGAACACCACATGACTGAACACAGAACACCACATGACTGAACACAAAACACCCCATGACTGAATACAGAACACTACATGACTGAATACAGAACACACAACACACAACACCACATGACTGAATACAGAACACCACATGAGTGAATACAGAACACAGAACACCACATGACTGAATACAGAACACCACATGACTGAATACAGAACACAGAACACCACATGACTGAATACAGAACACCACATGACTGAATACAGAACACAGAACACCACATGACTGAACACAGAACACAGAACACCACATGACTGAATACAGAACACAGAACACCACATGACTGAACACAGAACACAGAACACCACATGACAGAACACAGAACACCACATGACTGAACACAACAGCTGGGATAGCAGTGAATATCACTAATTATAGCTTCTGCTTGACACTACATAATATCTAGTTGAATATAACTCACTGATTTAGCTGAACACCACAAGATGTGAGCTAATATAACATGACAGATTTAGACTGAATATGAAAGTGAAAGTGTGGTTGCAGGTCTGTGATCCAGTCAGTGGAAGACTGCAGTCTATATTTCATCTGCTCATTGGCAGGTGTTCCACACTGCCACCTAATGGTCTGTTACAGAAAAGCAACTTCAAGCAGAATAGCTGCTGGTCATGAAGAGATCATAGATCATAGTGTGATTATGAAACTTACCTTACGGTCAGCTGCTGCTTCAGTAATGGGACTGAACTTGTGATTCTCATGCTGCTTTGAGTCTCTGCACACCAAACACACCAGCTGCTGATCGTTCTGACAGAGGAGCCTGAGTGTGTCATTGTGGAGACTGCAGACTGTTCCTCTCTGATTCCTCTCCTGTAGATGCAGCTCACACAAGTTTCTCAGTGCAAGGTTGAGTGAAGGTTCACTTCTTGATGTACTCCTGCAGACTGGGCATTTCTGTATCCGCTGGTTTCCCAGAACTTCTTCAGACAGGCTTTACAGATGCTGTGACTACAGGAGAGAACTACAGGATCCTTGTAGATGTCAGTGCACACAGGACAGGTGATCTCCTCTTCCAGTTTGGAAGCCATTTTCCAATTCCTAGATTTGAAATGAAGAGTGTGCTTAGAGCAATGAGCCTTCTTCTCACAGACTTTCACTTTCACGTGGAGAAAATCAAATCTGTTTCTGTATCCTCTCAGAGTTTTAACTTAATTTTACCAGCATAGCCAACTTCCTAACCTCTTTCTTGAAACAGCTCTATCTAGTTTTAATGTTTCTATTTATTCCCACCTGCTGCTGTAGCTGGTAGAGGAGTAGCAGAGACCGAGCAGCCGTCTGTCACTGGTCTTCACTTCCTCCTTCAGGACAGGAGAGTCAGAGGGAGGGATTTGGAGAGTCAGACTGATTCTTCACTTCGTTCTGCCCTGTTCAGGTTCAAAGTACCAAGGGGAGTGAGCTGTAATATGAATAGATATGAACAAAGTCACTGAACAGGCCGATGGTGTGCAAATTGTATTTAGAGTTTTGAAAATGAGGCTGAGGATCAGACAAAAGCTTGTTAGTGATTGAAAAACTTTAACAGTAGTTGGTCAGAGGACCTCAGTGATCTCATGGTTGTGTTTGAATGTAAGGATCTGCTAAGTAGGGTTGAGCTTACAAACAAATAACAGAATTTTAAAATGTATCCTAAAGCACACAGGGAGCCAATGAAGAGACTTAAGAACAGGAGTGATGTGCTCTCGCTTCTGTGTTCTGGTCAGGAACCGTGCTGCAGGGTTTTGAACTAGCTGAAGCTTGACAAAGAGGAGCAG